>VWPV01003494.1:5843-30057 GCA_013389885.1 Geococcyx californianus
TCCTGATCAGGTGGTCTGTAACATACTCCTACCTGGATGTCAGTCTTGCTTGCCCCTCTTACATCATACCCATAGGCACTCAATCTGGTTCTCTCCAATCTCAATTTCTACGGCATCAAGAGTTTCCTTAGTGTACAGGGCCACCCCTCCACCCCTTCTCTCGGGCCTGTCTCTCATGAAGAGTTTGTAGCCTTCCATGGCAGTGTTCAGCTACCACGAAGAAAAACACAGAAACTTTGTTATAAATAGAAATAGGAAAACAGGGCTTAAATCACTCACATGAACTTCTATGTGGCATGATATGGAGTCAGGCTCCTTTGTGCTCACTCTTTTTGTAAATCCTGTGAATGCTGCATTCCTTCTGGTACAATTTGACATGCCTCCAAAGGATGGGATGATGAATGTTGAACAACAGGAAGATGTTGAATGATAATATATCCACCTTCCATGTCTGTTGACCTCAGTGAGAGCTGATGTTCTGATGTGGGAGACTAAATGCTTAGATTGCAGAAAAGATAGATTTTTCTTGCTCCCTTTGCAAGGACACTGTACACTGAAATTCAGCCTTACATCTTGTAAGTGGTCTGCCAAAGGTATAACTGTATTTGTCATCTGCTCTCACATACCCGAAAGTAATTCTGAAAAACTGTTTGAGTGTCTGTTGAGTGACAGACTTTTACCAATAGCACCATATTCTGAAAATGATATGGCAGTGGTAGATCAAACCAATTCAAACCAACTAAAATGCCATTTATTTTTGCATATCTTCCTTATATGCTATATTGAAGAATGATTTATTGAAAGACACTAAACAATAACGATTACGATGTTTTAAATTTTAGTTTTAAAATTCTTATTTTAACATTGTCATTAAATTAATTTCACACTAATTAATCTTTGTTATAAAAAGCAGAGAAAACGTTGAATTACTTATTTTTTTTCTGCATTGTGCAGCTCACTTTAATACAACAGTCCAAAGAGAATAATTCTAGCTAGTTAGTGAATAATCTGAAAGGAAATGATTTATCTACATGAACCACACACATAGCTAAAATTCCTTCTGTGACAGACTTTAAACTTACGTTGTCTCTGCTTTGTTCTTTAGGCGCACACATACACAAAATCAAATATTTTTACACAATAAAAAGAAAGTTATAATGGAAACGAGACAGCTCCTTGGCGAGTTGGTCATTGTATCCTCTAGTGGATTAAGAATACTCAATTCCTAGTTCTTTGGAGAAGTATTTCACAACCTAGGAGTGTTGCCTCCTGGGGAGGAGTGCAAGCAAACTCCTTAAAAAAAGATTTTTTTTCCTCTTTCGGCTTTGTTTTCAGTTGAAACTTAGCAACAGCCAGGTCATAAAGGCTCACCATGTGAAGAAAATGATGAAACAAGCAGGGAAAAAAATAAACCAGAGAAAACTGACAGACAGAGCTACTTTGTACTTTGTAATTTTTAATATCGAACTGCAGTCTGAGTTTATTTTGTCATATCACCCTCTACTGATATTCAGGAACTGATTGCTAATTTTCCGTAGTTACAGATGGAGTTAACTAAATAAGTTTAAGAATACTACTGTAAAGTAAAAAAAATATATATACTTAGCATTATATAATTTCTCATACATTGAAACAGAAAGGTGTATTTATGTTTCTAAAACAAATATAACATCAGATAAGCATAAAATTAAGCACTGCTGATTCCTGTTTTGACTGATAGATTGCATTCACATTAAAAATTCCATTTGAACATACTTCTTCCACTTCGTATATCTTACCAGTAGGTTCATGCTTAAAAAACTACATTTAAAAACAGCAAATAGTGACACTATGGAGATCTTAATGTGTATAGATTAAAAATTCACTGAGAGATGCAAAGCCAAGCTTTTAGAACATTGTGATGTTGAATTTCACTATCTGATTTTATTATTATTTTCCCTCATGAAACAACAATGCTTTCCACATAAACCACAAAGTTTGTTCCTGTTCGTGAAAACATGTATGCTACTAATCCTGGAATCATAGAATCATCATAGAATTACTTGAGTTGGAAGGGTCACAAAAGGAAAATATCTATTACCTACAGTAGCAAATGGTAAACATATATATTGACAGTATCAAAATAGCTTCTTATAATTCATGAATATTTACGTTCAATGGTACCCCTGGTGTGATGACATATGCTTACACTAGAGAATGGTGAACAGAAACTTTGAGAAGAAATTCTTGGTGCTAGACATATAGTCAAGTAAATGAGAAGATTGAAAAAAAAAAAAAGTTATTTAATATTCAGAGAGGCATCAGACATTCTGTAAAAGTGTTATGTATTTAACTCCCCTCTTAACACTGTATTTTGGCTTCCTGGCTGAAAAATCTGAATTAAGAGCCACATAATTACTAATGATTCTTCTCCCATTCTACCCACTACAACTACATTGTAATAAATTTCTGGTTTATCACAATACTTTTTAAAAGGACTAGTTTTCAAACAGATTTTGCTACTAACTTTTGAGATATTTTTTATGTGAACATTCATTGCTTTCATTTTCATCTTTATCACATTCTGTTAAAGCAGGTAAGAACAGCTACAAATGCAGCCCACCCACAGTCCTCTGTGCAGCCCTCTGTAAACCTGTGTTGTAGGAAATCTATTCTAAAACATGCAAAAGTCAGTAAAATAAAAAATACAACTAGCCTTGATTACTGCTTGTGCTGAGCCAATTTCTTTTTTCTCTTGAACAGTCCCCGTATCTAAATATACTTATTCATAGTTTGTCTAGTGAGAAAGCATCTAAAAATAATAAACCTTAAAAATACTGATAGTTTCTTTGTTTGTTTTGTACATTTATATTCATATACATGCTTTTTCTTAAGTTATGATCTTGGAATAAAAATTTTTGTGACTTAATGGAGAAAGAAGTTTATTGTAAAACTGCTCTGATTATATTTCAATAGGTGTAAACATGACTATAAATTTTCATTTAACAGATGTGGTTCCAGTCACATTTGTACCCAAACAATCGCACCAGGATACAGTGAGCCTTTGGTTTCTCTGAGAGTTAGTACCCTAAAAATAGTATTTAAAGTTGTTTGGTTTTTTTCTGAAGCTGATAATAATCTTTGTCTCCTCTTCCTCTTGAAAGAATTTCAAGCCTCCTGGGATGAGGGAGTGAGTGGTGTATGGTCCGTAACAGGAAATTCTTGGTGACCTGCTTTAGGAAGACATAATGTATCCCAGGTATCCTTAAAATTAGACAGCTTAATTGGCAAGATTTAAAGTGAGTGATAGATGGACTTAGGCAGAGGCAAGTGAGTGAATGTAAAAGCAAGCTGGTTGCATACACGAAGAGAGAGGACAGATAATATCTCAGATCTTGAGAACAGGATTTTTTTACATATAAAATATCTGAAGAATATGATGAAGAAAGGCAAAGGCAATCATATTTACATGAAAAGCTACAAGGCTCTCAAGTTGGATATTGACAGATATGTCATTGTTAAGCCATATACCATCCACTGGGAACTTTCACTTGAGAAAAACAAAGACTTTAATGTCTTTAATGATAATTGGCTGTGATAGAATAGAGCTATGGAAAACAAAATGCATTCAAAATTGTATTCCACACAAAGAAAATTTTGGTGTCATTTGACAAGATATTCATAATACTTCATCTGGAAGACTTCGTAGATCTGATCATGCGTATTAAGACAAGGCGTGCTCCAGCTTTGACAGAAAGGCAGGTTAGGAGCATGATCAGGAGTGTGGTCACAGTGGCTATAACGGAATGCTGTCAAGTAATACAGGATGTCAGGAAATCAGTAGCAAATCACTTGCCTAAAACTGTTCAGTAGATCTTAGAGTATTAAGAAGCAATAGTAAACAATTAAGTGCTTGGATTAGTAGAGCAGTTGACAACAAAAATCTATGCTTCCACATGTGTAATCAGAAAATAGAACAAAATACGGACTACCAATAATAACTCCATGTACTAATTCCATGCTTATGTTTCAAGAAAGATGAAATTAAGGTGCTGTTTAAGCTAAATGAGAAATGGCCTAAAGATTTTAATGTCAAGCTGAACAATCTTTGACCAGTTATTTTATCTGTTTCAGTAGACAGACATGTCTTTTCTTATACCTTTTACCTTATTTTTAAAAATTCTTTTTCTTTGGTTTCCAGCCTTGTTGTTCATATTTTTCTCTAGTCTTTGTACTTTTATGAATATAATCAGTCTATTCCCCTTTTTTTCTTACCCTGTCCTATACTTTCATATCCTCTTTCTTCACATTTTCTGTATTTTGCCTGCACTTTAACTGTAATTTATCTATGTTTTATCTGTACTTCCTCACTACGCATCTTTGTTATTTCCATTATATTATTTACCAGGTTGATAGTTAGTCCACCTTCTACCTTTGCCCTCCATGTATGACAGATCTCATAGAGAGTGAATTGTGCAAGCATTCTTGTGTTTTCCCACGTCTTCCACAGCAGACGTGCCCCAATTTGTTCTAACAGATATATATGCACTTAAAAATAAGCAAACGTCTTCAGTTAGATACATGACAGCTCAATTAACAAGCAATTATTCAGATTGTACTTTGGTTTAGTTCTTAGAAGGAATCAGCATCACAATGAAATCATACATCACCCTTCAAGTAAACATAGACTATCTGCCAAATCTGCCTCGCATAAAGATAATGCCTAGAATTTCATCTATCATTTTTCAGCTTTCAATGGCTTTAGTATTTACATCAATAATAGCAGCTGTATTTTGTGAGACCTCAGTTTGAATTTTGAGCTCTTTTCACTAAGTTCTTCAAAGCCCTTAAAATGGCTGGACTCAAGACTCTTTCTGGAAAAAACAAGATGTTTCTGTGCACGGGAGCAATCCTCTGCCATAGGCAATCTATGACTCCCAGGGTTTTTTGGTTTATTTTTCTGACTTCTTTCTTTAAGATTGTTTTTGTTTACACAGAAGTCAAAATCCTCCTTGAATGAGTGAGTTCTTAAGTATTTCCATAAAATAAAGCAATAAACTTGAGAAATACACTCTTCCTGCAACGAAATGTTGATGACTAGGGGAAGAAAAGATCCTAAAGGTGATGATCCCTTTGGCCACAGATTCACAAAACTTAAGCTTTCACCTCCTGTCATAAAAAGGCTCATAACTGAGCAAAAATGAGAAAATAATATTTAGAGGCTGATTATAAATGATAGTGCAAATAACAGAGAATTTTTTTGTGCAAACGATGAAGGAAAGAGCTACTGTGCTTGCAGCTGCATGGTCTAAACTTATACCTGTTTTGGAAAAGTTGGATGCTATTTCTTATTTGCTGGCATAATTGGGCTTTACTTTCTTTCAGTGTGGTCCTGAAATACATATAGTGTAAATATAATCTGTACATAAATTTTATTCATAAATGTAAGCATTGATCTCCTTCTTACCTTCCATAATAGGAAAGCAAATTATTCAAAAAGATGCTTTCCTGTTTCTGATATTAACAGCTTTTGTAACTTTGCAACACAAAGTGCATGCTTAAGTCCACAAATTAATGCATCTAATCTTGTTTGCGGTCTTTAAATGATTGAGAGAACGGTTTATGACTCCATTACTGGCATTTTTCTATTTTATTAGTGGGTAGTGTAAGATCTTTGTGACTTTCACCTCAGTTGACAGATTGCAGACACTCTCTGAGAATTTTAATGTCGACTTATTTTTTAAATTTATTTATATTGCTACTGAAAAAAGACTTATTCCAAAGAGTTGCTTTATTTACTTGGTCTTAAACTTTTCAGACCCGTGTCAATGAAATACTTCCAGGTTTTAAGTCCCTGGGTACCTGCCAAATCGAGCATGTAGCTAATTTGATGTTTAAGTTAAGTGCATTTGACAAAATTAATGCTCAAAGACAAAGGTATTTTTAAAAAGTTTCTTAATTACTTCCATTTCTCTGAGTTACTGTGAGGAAGAGCATAGCTTGTCCTAACCTGCATTGGTTCCTGGTATCCAACCTAGATCTGCATGATGCCAGTTTATTGAGAGATAGCTCTAGGTCCTTATATAATGTACAGAACTATGTGATGGTTCACTCAGAAATTTAATCTCAGAAATATATCTATGTGTATCTAAAAATGAATAAAAATATAGCAGTACAAGCTTCTGAAAAGCTCATTGAAAGACAGATCAGGAGCCCTTTCACATAGTGTTTTGTCACTGGAAGACAAGGTGTAGTGAAAATTAGTTTTGCAATCTAAAAAGGTGAGGCTGCACAAAAAATCTCATAGGAGGACCTACATCTTGCATAGAATTTCAGTATATTTTGCTCTTGCTTTTCCCCTACTATAACAATCAGTTTGATGCCAGTATGCTTCAAATTAGCTGGTATTTCAGATACATGCTCATAAACTTAGAGACCTAAGTAGTCTTCTAGGTGGTTTCCAGGGAGGTTATATCTTCCAAAGCATTAGGAAAATTTGTAAATGGAGTCTCAATAAAGAAAGAAATAGAAGAAAAGTTGAGGTAAGGATGAGACAACAATGGGAACAGAAAAAATACAAAAAGAAGGAAAAGTCTCCTTGGAAAGGAGACATGAAGAACCATGTTGAAATTTTCAAACAGTAAAAAAACACTTAGAGGACAGGAACAGAAAAACATGCAGTAAGCAGATGGTGAGAATGAAGTGAGAACGAGGGCAACAAAAGAGAACTAAAAGGGAAGAGTGGGAAGGAAAAACAGTATGAGAGGAAGTGGCAAGCAACAGGAGAGAAACAGGTCAAGGATAAAGACTTGGCATGCCAGAAGAGGACAATGAGAGAAAGTAAAAATGAATTTTAAAAAATTCTTTTGGGAATTAAGCTCAACTTATGGAGAGGTGGTTAATGGGGCTATATGCTTAGATTTTTTAAAATCACCTGCATGCTTCATTTGTGTTTTGGAATAATTAAATTTTTCTTATATTTAATTGGTAAATGGCTTCTAATGCTAACTATGGCATTTTAAATTCCTTCTAAAATATAACATATTTTGTTAGACCTCTAATGGGATACATTTATGGCATCAACTTCATACAAGAAAGGCAAAGCTAATGATGGTAGAAACTTTCAGTGCATTCCTATTGAATTAAATCTTGGAGTCTGAATAGTAATTTTTTCAAAAAAATAAAAGTAGAATTATAGTTCATCATGGAGCAAGCCTCTTTGCCAATAACAGAGTAGAACTCTTTAAAGAGTGGAAACAAACAAGAAAATGATTGACTCTGTTCCTGAGTACACTGATATTTAAATGATGCAGTCTGTGAGAGGATTGCTTGTGAATGTTTCAGAATTGAATTGTGTTTAATCTTTGGTTTCCAAAAGAGAGGATGAAGGCTGCTGGTTTTGGCAGCTTTGTAACCCCTTAACGACAGCTGTCCATGTAATGCTCAGATACCCCTGTGTTCCTAACTTAAAAATGATGTCCTGAGACCACTTTGTGAGGGCTGAGCTCATTAGCTTGCCACAAAAGGAATCAGTATCGAATTTCTGAGAGCATTTCATCTTAATCCATTTGCAATTGAAGGCAGAGTCTCCTTACCATTGGTTGGAAACTGTAGAGATAAGTATTATTTGTTAAACCTCAGCCTAGTGCATGATTAATCCCCCTGACTTCAGTGGGATTCAATTATATTAATGCAAGTGTCAAGATGCTTTTTCACACTTGCTTGAGTAACTTATATATCAGTATAAGAACAATAATTTTAAATCCATTGCTATCAGATAATTTTTATTCTTCATACAAAGGAAAACAGTTTTGTGGTCAGAGAGAATACATGCAAGAAAAATCCTGAATTTGTTACTTAGGGGAGCTGAGCCCTGAAATAGATGGTGGTAAGACACCTCAGTCTTTCATTGCTTAATGTAAAATGCACATGTGATCTAATTATGCTCCAGCCCAGTGATTAAGGAATTATCTAAAGCTGCTGCAGATGTGAGTTTGAATCTCCTCAGGCTCAAGAGAGAACTGCATATTGGCCTCCCACTTTTCTGATGATTACCATGTCATTATAAAAGTACATTTCCCACACCACCTACATTCTTCCCTACATTCCCCACCCTCCAGCTCTAATCTACTGTCTTCCTCATAGATGTCTAGTTTTACAGGAATTCTCCAGCTCAAGGGCCTAAAGTGGTGCCTAAATAGATACTCAAATCTTTAGAGAAAGGATGCTTTTGGCTATCCTTATTACTACCATTTTCTAAGATACCCTCCCCCGGTGCTGTGTTCCTTGAAACATCTTTTGCCAGCACCTCCTTTTCTACGTGCACCATAATTCTGGGCAGATTTAATCTAGATAGCTTTACATCCCACTCTTAAAAGGATGCCTACCTGAGTCCATAAGAAGGGTACTCAAACTCAAGTATGGATTTCCTTCCCCACCGAGTTACCCTTTGTAGTACCTGTTTTGATTCCAGTCAGAAGCCTGATTTTTGCCCTTTCTAACAAATAAGAAACTGTCTCAGAAAAGGAAATTTCACTGCCACAGCCTGACCCTTAACAGTCAGGTAGTGCAGCTGTATTTGAGAGAGCAAAGTTTCTTTTGCAAAGCTGGGATTCGTGACTGAAAGGATTCAGGATCAGAAACAACATTTCCTGCAAGCACACAAATATTTCATACAATTAAAGTGTAATTGCATTCAACTAGGGTACTAGTGACTTTATGCAAAGTCAAGGTAACTGTCCAATGTTCAAATTTCTCTTGAGGTCATAGTTATGCTCTATGTAGTTATTTCACTAATTGGTTTTTACTCCTAAACTCTCCAGCCCTGAAAATAATCTTTCTCCATTATCTCTTCAGTCCCGTTCATCTTCACTGTCTCCTTCTCTATACATTTATCCTTAGGTTCTTCTTTTCCATTTTCCCATTCTTCAAATTCTGACACACCCCTACCTCCTCCCCCATCCTGATTTGATATTGACACTTCGGTTCCCTTCCAGGAATTGATTGCCTTTGGCTACTCTTCTAAGTCTTTGTTCATCTCCCTTTGGAGAAAAGGAGTAGGATGGGGCTTTAAGCTTAATAGGAAAAGGAGTCAGGATATTGCATATCTTTCTTTTAGCTTTTGACTAGAGAGAAGCCAGAGATATCTGCTGAGAGGTATATATGCAGAAAGAACATCTGCTCAAAAGCTTGACACTAAGCTGCTGAATAGATTTTCTTTGCAGACTTCCTAGGGTATGTAAGGAACAAGAAAATAAGTTGAAAGGCAAACTTCTGTCTGTTGCACATCATATGGATGGGCATATGAAATCAACTAGCTGGTATTAGTTCTTTTTTATCACATCTAGAAAGTTTGAAAAATGCTTTTTTTATTTGATTTTTCTTTTATCACAGTGCATAGCTATGAAAGCATTTCCCTCTCATTTTTTGAGTCTTAAATTCACTGTTTTTCTTCCTTATTACATAAACCCCAACATTTTTCCCCCTTTCACAATTGTAAGCAGCAAGACCAAGTATTCTGACACCAACTTCATTAGATGTGCAAGTATAAATATTTTAAGAAGTCTAAAAAAATTTAAGCAAACCCCAAAATTCAATCTAGTGACAGACAGGTCTGATGTATAGAAACTTTATCTGTAGTGCTTGTGATCTGCTTCTGATTCTTCCCTCACCCTAAGCCTTAAAGTGAATGCTTTTCCAGAATATAAAAATCATTTGCAATGTATTTAGTCTGAGTTTCTGTTCTCAGCTCTCAAGGAATATTTCATGTGACATGTATTTAAAAATAAATAAACAGAGAAAGCTCTCAAACTTAGGGAAAACCTGCTTTTGTGCTCTGTGGTCATGAAAATGAAGGATTTACATACTAAAATGTCTTCTTGTGTAGAAATCGTGCAAATTCCTCAAAATTATTTCCCAGGCACAGATTTGTAAACTGCATCTATTGCAATAGGAAAGTGTAACATCTGCACCTGAAAACAACCTTTGTCTTTTTAGAGAAATACTTCTCTAAAACCAGAATTAACTCTCTTTCCCTTGAGTAGCTTACTGACAACTGATCTCTTGTCCTTTTCTTGTTTTCTTCCATCTCTTTCTCCCTCCTTTAAAAGTAAATGTCTAGGGTTTTGGCATTTCATAATTTTTAACTAAGCTTTTCACTTCACTTTATACCTGTCTTCTGTCACTTAGGAGCTTAATTTTTATACAAATATTTAAATAATCAATATAATAATAAATATTTGTGCATAATAATGTACTGGGTTTACATAGCAAGGTTTTGGTAAGGGGGGAACAGGGAGCACTGCAGGGCTGGTTTCTGTTAAAATATGCTAGAAGCTTCCCTTATGTCTGATAGAGCCAATGCCAGTCAGCTCCAAGACGGACTCATCACTGGCCAAGGTCGAGCCCATCAGCGACAATGGTAGCACCTCTGTGGTAAGATGTTAAAGAAGAGGGAAGAGCTGCTGTGTCACAGCAACTTCAGACAGAGAGACACTAGTGGGATATGTGAAGGAAACAACTTTACAGATACCAAGGTCAGTGAAGAAGAATAGGGAGGAGGTGTTCCAGGCACAGGAGCAGAAATTCCCCTGTAGTGAAGACCGTGGTGAGGCAGATTGTTCCCTTGCAGCCCATGGATGTTAATGGTGGAGCAGATATCCACTTGCAGACCATGGGGGACATCACAGTGAAGTAAGTGGATGCCCAAAGGAGGCTGTGACCCCATGGAGGGCCCTTCCTGGATCAGACTCCTGAGAACACCTGTGGGCCCATGGAGATAGCACCCCACTCTGGAGCAGGTATGCAGGCAGGACTTGTGACCCCCTGGTGGACCCACGCTGGAGCAGTCTGTTCCTGAAGGACTGCACTCTGTGGAAAGGAGCTATGCCGGAGCATTTTGTGAAGTAATGTGGCCTGTGGAAAGGGCTCATGCTGGAGAACTTCATGGAGGGACCTATGGAAGGGACACCACGCTCAGACAGAAGAAGAGTGTAAGGATTCTTCTCCCTGATGAAGAAGAAATGACAGAAAAACACACAACGAACTGACTGCAACTCCCATTCCCCTTTCCTCTGTGCTGCTGGAAGAAAGGAGGTGGAGAATTTGTGAGTAAAGTTCAGCCTGGTAAGAAGATTTAAGATTTAGATTTTCTTTCTCATTATGTTGCTCTGATTTGATTGGTAATAAATATAACTATTTGCCCAAAGTTGATTCTTTTTGCCTGTGACAGTAACTGGTGAGTTACTCCTTGTAACTCCTTGTCCTTGACCCACGAATCTTTCATTATGTTTTCTTTCTGTCCTGCTGAGGAGGATAGCGACAAAGTACCTGGTGTCACACTAATAATTCTCATATATAAACAATGTTATAATCTGGTCATACTTTGAATTTCACAATATCAGAACATGTTGAACAGCTTGAAAATGCCTTAACGTCCATTGCTTGAGAACATAGATACCAATAACATGCAATGTCATAAAAATTGTACATGGACACTGCATAGTGATCTACTATAAAACAGTTATGTGTGTTGGTTTTTTTCTGAGTCAAATATTAGCTTAAACTTCATTCCAACCCCAACACTAAGCCCTGAGGAAGACCACTTGTAAGTAGCACCAACTAGATTTTACTCCATTCACTACAACTCTCTGGGTCCGGCCACCCAGACAGTATGCCTGTCCAAGCCATAAGAAGCCTGGTTTTTTCAGGAGAATGCTTTGGGAAACAATGTCAAGCGCTTTAGTAAAGTCTAAGTAGACAACATTCATAGGCTTTCCACCATCTACTAAGTGGGTCACCTTGTCATAGAAGGAAATTAGGTTACTTAAGCAGGGCTTGCCTTACCTAAATCCGTGCAGACTGGCCCTCAGTAAGCTTGCAGACCACAACAAGTTGTGTGGTAGTGTTGAAGCCTTTAGGGAAGGAAGATTCTACAAGTGGATCTGGACAGCCTGGGTTGATGTGCTGAAGTCTGCAGTATTGGGTTCAACAACACTGAGTGTCGAGTCCTGCGCTGGGGCCACAGCAACCCCGTGCAGTGTTATAGGCTTGGAGAAGAGAGGCTGGAAACTTGTGCAGTGGAAAAGGACACATGGGTGTTCATCGACAGTCAGCTGAATACGAGCTGCCAGTGTGCCCAGGTGGCCAAGAAGTCCAATAACATCCTGATTTGTATCAGAAATAGTGTGGCCAGCAGGGCTAGGGAAGTGATTTTTCCCTTGTACTAGGTGCTGGTGAGGCTGCAACTCAAATACTATGTTTACTTTTGGGTCCCTCACTACAAGAAAGACGTTGAGCTTCTGGAGTTCGTGCAAAGAAGAGCAGTGAACCTGCTGAAAGGTCTGGAGCACGAGTCTATGAGTGGCTGAGGGAATTGAGATTGTTTAGTCTGGAGAAAAGGAGGCTGATAGGAGCCCTTCTGCTGAAGTGGTAGTACTTTTGGGTAGCTTTTGACAGGAATTAGTATATGCTTTTTTTTCGTTGTCCTTTATAGACTTGCCTTAGCCCACCTCATACATGTATTTCTGCTATGATTACATATGTGCTGGTTGTGAATGGTTGAGTCCAGCTACACCTTTGCCCTAGAGAGTTGTCAGAGCTCTGCCAGCAGCAGACATTCAGCCCTATCAATCTAATTGATGAGGAAAGTGGTGCCAGTGTTGTATCTGAAGACTGTGAATTTATTGCATACAATCTCCTTCCAATAGACATTTTTTGGAGCACCCTCAACCAGACAGAAAATTCTGAATGTTGTTTTGGAGCTGGAGAAGCTGCAAGTCAGAGAAAATAACTCTTATTGATTGCAGTGGGGTTAAAAACTCTTTTGTTTTTAATTCTAAGCACCTTTCATTAAGTTTCCTGACAATTTACTAATTTACTCATAATTACAGCAAACTATATACAACAGGCAGAACAGTATATTGCATTTTCCTGTCTGTAAACACTTTGGAAGTTTAAGGAGACATTAACAAAGAACTGTGAATTCAAAAATATAAAAAATGATACCTTTTAATGTATCTGTAGAACATATTGTCACATCATGGTTCTACATTTGTAGTTAACAAAACAAAACAAAATAACCCCCAATCCACCCCAGTAACAAACACAGAGACAGGAAAGGGGGTTTTGGGGGGAATCCATGCAATTAATTTTCCTCAAAGACTTGCTCAGGCTAGCTTTGTAGGTCATGAAAAGAGGAATGACAAAGTAAAAAGTGATTCTA
Organism: Geococcyx californianus; assembly: GCA_013389885.1. NCBI lineage: Eukaryota > Metazoa > Chordata > Aves > Cuculiformes > Neomorphidae > Geococcyx > Geococcyx californianus. The sequence continues at coordinate 19,045 of VWPV01003494.1, forward strand.
GGACCACCAGGTAAAAAACACATCCTACAATCTGATAGCACACACTGAACTCTAAAATCCTACAACCCAGGACAAGTGTTAGCAGTGATAAAAGTCATCAGTATTTTTAAACACAGGAAAACACTTATTTGCCAAGTATATTTAAAACTAGTGAATAACTGGAAAAATCTTCTGGGAAAGGGAGAGTAAATTACCTCCAACTAAAATTATGGTAAATTGTCATTTCTTTCATTTTCACAAGGGCAATGAGAAATTAGACAGAAAAACAAGTAGGTGGCATTTCTGTTTGTGCTAAACAGATAGGTTAAATGTGATTTTGAATAGTTATTTTTATATGCAATCATAAGCATTACTTGCATATCAATTTATATTATTGATTACATTAGAATCATAAATCATCTCACTTTGTGGATGATGGCCTAGGGCACTTGTTTTATCACTCTGTAACTACATCTAAAGGGCAGATTAAAATGAACTGCTAGTTCAGTAATAATTTGTAAAATTAAAATAAAATGGTATGACAGGTGCAGCTGTCTGAGATTAATCAGTAAGTATTCTTTACCTTCTCTTAAAACCATGAACTACTTTTGATCAGACATTCTGTAGGAGTATGTATTTAACATAACTGTCTAAAAACACACTGCTATGTTCAGTCAGCATAATATTACCAGCAAAAACTGTCACATCTTCTTTTGTATGTTTTGGAGTAATTCCTTAAGTCACGTTCTTAAATGAAAGTCATTATGTGCACCAAACAACCCAATGTGCGTGTCTTTGTGCTAGTGATAATGATTAAACATTAACCTCTTTTCCCTGTGTGTTACCAAAGGGATAACAAAATCAAACGAAAAGATATATTCTCTGTGATACTCTTTTCTCTCTCTTACAGCAGAGACAGGCACAACTGTGGTAAATTATGTAGCAGAATTGTAGATGGGTAGAAGCAGCAAACAAGAAATTCTGTTTACTAATCAAAATCTTTGCCAGAAGTATTCTGAAGAACACCTATAGTTACACAAAACCTCCAGCAGAATGCTCAGGAAAACAGAGGCCACAGGTTTGTGGGTTTTTTTGTTAAAAAGAAGACTCTCCATGGTATCATTGTTTCATCATCCTGGTCTAGTCCATTGGTCAAAATGAACATGGCAGGCAAGAATATTAATTTTATATTGCCTTCAACTTCCAGAAAGTCTTTATATCTTTAGAATTGTCACCTTAAAATGCCATAGTCTGAGGGAAATGTGTGTTCTCTTTCCATACCTCTTATGAACATAATAGTTACAAACTTTCTGTTCTCCTAGAGATGCAGTAAGCTTTTTCCAGTGCTGTGCATATTTGAGGCATATCATCTTCCTTGTCTATTCCTTAGGAATTTTGCTCTTTTAAAAATAAGGAAAAACTAGAAGCTCTACTTTTTGAATTGCTTCCAACAGTTCCTGGAAAATTTGCTATGCTGTTGTCATCCCTAGCCCATCAAAACACCTAAACATGTGTTCAATGTATATGACACAGTCATTCACGTCAAGTCTATTTTAAGCTCATAGAAAAATGTCAACAGTTAAAAATAATACTGCAGATTTTAACTGTGATGTATTATGATTTTATCTGACAGGCCATGTCAGTGTCTCATGATGAAGAAAAAAAAATTAATTTCAAAGTGCAAAGTTAGAAGCCCACTTAATGAAATAGAAACTTTGGTATCTTCAGTATCTAGATTTCTTGAAATACAGATTTCTTTTTTTCAACCTTTTTTTTGTTGTGAATTACATTATTATAATGAGGGAGTCAGAGTACTACAGTAACAAAGAAAAATACCAGAGAACAAGTACAAGCCCCAAATCCTTGCCTGACACCACTTAGCTGTTGATTTACTCCCTGACTGATTTGAGTTGCTCAAAATATATTTTCCAAGACAATATCTGGACATGGTCTAGGGATGGTTTAATCTAGACCTGTTCAGGTCGGGATTGTGACAACTATGGGTTTGTTCCTTCTTCCAAGTCCTCCAAAACTTATCCCACCAGTCTGTGCGTTTCCAGAAGCCTCCTAATGTCAAAGTCTTATTTAATCCATTAAAAACCAATGATTTAAAACACAGCCTTCACATTATGTTGCATTCCTTGAACTGAAAAAAGCCTCCACAAAATTATAGTTGTGTTTTGGGGATACTATATGGAGTCAGAGAAGCTGTAAGGCCAAGTGGTTTGTAGCATAGATGAGGGAAGTCTGATCCAAGAGAGGTTATTACTAAGCACTGTGACATGAATTCCTCCATGCTGTCTGCACTGAAGGGCGTGATTATCGAGAAATCCATGCAAAGCCATATATCTCAAAGTCATGCATGGTGAATATTATTCTTAAAACACTTTCTAGTAAGAAGCAAATAAATGACAGGTTTTAATAAAGATAGCTGTAATGATTAATGTAAAACATGGAAAATTAGTGTCCCAGTATGGCAGGATAGGATAAAGCCTCACTGCTGGCTTCACTTCTTTTGGACCCCTCTCTGTGCAGCAAAGCCAGAAAGACTGTTATAATCTACTCACTGTCACCAAAATTACCAGTCTTTTCTAAAGTAATAATAGTAACGTGATAATAACACTTATTGTAGAGATACAGGGAAGATATTAGGGGATAGATAACTTCCTAGCATCTGCATCTCTTATTTATCACAATTGTACTAGAGAAGATGCTTGAACTTCAATTAAAAGACTAATGTTAAGTAAATGATTTAGTACAATATGTGCTTCTGAACTTTGTTTTAATTATTTTAATCTTGTCTATGTTTGTGACAGCATCATATTCAAAATGGACTCGTGGGCAGTAATCTCATCATTCTTGCTTTGGAAATGTTACTGGCTCTTTTCCCTCTAAAATGAAGCTCGATATTTGAGACATATATTTGGTGCATTTGCATGGCACTTAGTAGAGGTAGAACAAAATGTATTTTTAATTCTACTATTGTTAGTTTAAGAAGCAGGTCACAGAAGGCATGACATAGTAGCTTTTTGCACACATCTTTAAATCCCACCAAAACATTGGATTCTGATTTGAAAAATCATTCTATGTCGAACTATTATTATTCAATCATAAAGATAGTCCCAGGCCAGTGATTATGGGGGCCATTCACCTATTTGTTTCCCTAAACCCATGGTTTTAATGTCCCTGCCTATTTAGTTTATCTGTGAATGAAGAATATAGAACAGGGGTGTCAAACTCATGGCCCGCATCCAGCTGTCCACTTTGTTTTTTCCAGCCTGGCACCTTGTTTCTCCCCGGCGGCAATGTCGAACTTCTTGCCCCCACGCTCCTGCCAGCACACTGGTCATGTGTGCAGTGTGTGTGACCACGTTACGCTGCAGAAGCAGGAGAACGGTGGGAGACGAGAGTTTGACAACCCTGATATAGAACATCAGCGGTGCCTTACTTGTCCTAACGCACAGATTGGGTGGGAAGTATGGCATGTTCTCCCACTGACAAGAAGAATCCACCACCTACAGGCTCGACAATTGATACAGACTTCCTAGTCAATAGAAAAGGCCACCATGGTAGATTAAAATTGTTTTTTACTGGCAGCCTTTAAAAGATACTTTTACATTGTTTGACGAACTTGATCTATTTAGAGTGAACAGTGTACCAGGCACATGAAATTAGACACAGAGTTAGATGTCTACATGACATAAACTGGACCGTCTCTGTCTTAATCAAGAAGTCCTGTAAAGCCCTTGATCTAATTCATGGCTGAATATCTACATATATTTATTAATTCTCAAGGGGTATATGTGTGTTTTTCCATTAATAAGTTGTTTTTCAGAAGACAGGAGTTCTATATTATATATATATATATATATATATATATATAAAATTCCCAAATAATATCATTTTAAACAGTAAACTAAGGTGACTACAAATTAAATCTTAGTACAGTGAGAAAAGCATCACACTATAAAAGTTAAAAATACAGAAAATGCTTTTAAATTTATGTTTTGAAATATATTAAAACCAAATTTCATTGCACTTGTTGTCCATTGAGAGATATGAATATAATCTTGCCAAATGTGCCAGCTATTAGATCATGTTATTTAGACTGTGATTTATTCCTTATTTTTTTAGAGGAGCATATTCATATAGTTCGCTCAAATGCATCTAATATACATATATCAAAGGAAATACACAATGGCTCGTTCTAAAGTTACAGCTGTTACTGCTTGCTGCAGTTCCAAAAGAGCTGACATACATGCTACAGAACCTTCCTCACTAGCAGATATCATGTCTCTATAGTCTGATGTTTACATAGATGCATTTGATTTTGGCTGCTAAAAACGCAGTGGGCAAAAGATTTCACTGCAAAATCCTCAGGGGTCTATATTGATCATGGTGTTGAGGTGCAGTGGAACAGCCTGACCGAAAGAGAAGTGAAAAGTAAGAATAAGACAAATATGCTCTACAAAATAAATCCTCAACATTAAGTAACATATTAAATGTTTCTTTGGTTTTGTTTACAATTTGAAAGCATATTACCAAATGTTAATGCTTTTTATTATTTAGGTGGACTGCCTGAAACTTTCACATCTGCTGGAACTTTCTGAATGGAGGGATGGATGTCATGCTCTCTGTCAGAACACATGGATATGACCCTTTGGGGAAGCATCAGGACATATGATGAGGCAGCAAGCCTCAGCACAAGCAGCAGGTTTACAACCTGTAGCTAGATTAGAGACACGATTCTTAAAAATAGCAAGGGGCATCTAGACAGAAAGATCTTTTAGGTGAGAGAAGTAACCTTTCCTAGGGTTGCAGATAGCATTTTGCAAAGTCTATTACGACTCTGGAAACCATAAAAAATTTCAATCATTTTCAGAACTTGGTTTGAACCCTTCTCACATGGCTTATCTGAACAATTTTCTACTCCTCTTCTAATAAAGTGTGAAAGGTGTTCTGGGGTTTTTGCTCTGCTTTATGTTTTCTTGTGTGGGGTTTTTTATTTGTTTGGTTTTGGATTTATTTTTTTTAATGTGTAAAATAAAAAGCAGTGTAATTTTTAGCAAAATAGGATAATAGTTATAAAAATAAGGAATTTTAACAATACATGTTATCAAGACAATGCTTCCCTTTCAAGGCATTCCTTGCTGCTACGTGCAAATTTCTACAGTGTTGTAGCTCTTGTTTGTTTATGTTAGGGAAACAACCCCATTCCATCCCATGCCACCCTGCATACTCTTCCTCCAAACTGACTTCTTTGGCCACTGTCTCCCACTTTCACCCAGAGATCACTAAATAACTCCGGCATGGAAGTGAAACCTTCTAATAGTTTCTTCTAAACAAGTGACTTTAAGTTAAAGTGGGAGATACTGTACATTAATGCTGACTCAACTATTCTGATATGTGGAGGACATCTTATATCATAAATTACTTATTAGTGCACTGTCATACTCCTGATATCTGACCAAGTTATTGTATAGTGCAAATGCTGTAATCGTTTGGGTTTTAGTTAGAGTTTTTTTTTTCCTCCACAAACTGCCACAGGATTTTTGCCTGAAATTCAGAATTGTATTCTGATTTTTGGTTAGTCTTTCTTGCTAGTGCTTTATTTTTCTGGTTTATAACAGTTGTTTAGAAACCATGTACCAAAGGAAACATTAAGTAAAGAAGCATCTTAATATCTCCATAGTTGAAAGCTTACCACAGCTTTTCACTGAGCCAATTATGATACATTAAATCAATAGATGAAATGCAGTGAGTAACGAGGTAGGTAGGGTAATAGCATACCACATGCTATTAGGTCTAGGAGATCAACCATGCCTCTTAGTAAGTGTTCTACTGAGCACAGCAAAAATGCATAATATGAAACTGACTGTTCCCTGAGGAGAAAGCTTGTGAGTAAGCAAGGTGTCAAAAAAAGACATCTTGGATAGGAGGAGACAAAGTCTATTTATTGCAGGAATCTGTACTCTAATGAAGTTAATTCTGAGGTCATGGATGGCAAGGAAGAGAGGGAAAAAGAGATTGAGAGGGAGTGATAGGTTCAGAAACTGAGTCTGTACTGGTGTCTTGAATACTGGCCTTGAGAGGCTCCTCGTTTTGCCTTCATCGGCTGAAGACAGAGCCCAGACAATTAGCTTAGAATTTAAGCCTAAAGTCGAACCCTTTGATTTCAGGTGAGCTACTGAAAAAGTACAGCCATTTGTACCACAGTATGAGTGAGTGATAAATAAACAGTTTTGCTCTGTAGAGAGTAAACAGATATTTGTAAATATAGCACTAACAGTGAGACTATTTCAAACCACAGGAATGCTGAAGGCATCATTATCCTCCCTATTTCTGAAACACTGATAAATGTCATTACAGGTTATATGATCTCTTCTTGGAAGCTTTAGGCCTCACACCTTTTCTTCAAAATGGAAAAAACCCACTTACTAAGTACGTAAGAGAGACGAAAAGTCCAAGTCTGCGTGTTCTATGATTTCTTCTTGGCTATGCTAAGAAATATATAGTCTTGCTATGTGATGCACAGAAAAGACCATCTGAACAAAATTAATTTAAAAAAAAAAAATAGGTCTCAAATAGAAGATATTTTAGTCTGCTTTAATTATTTAGTCATTTCAGCATACTAAAGGACAAAAAATGGTACTTCAAAGGGATCTTGGAAAATATACAATTACTCTATGTCATGCACCATTTACTTAAGTATAGATTTCTAACATTTCTCTGTTTTGTTCTGCTCACAGTAAAAGGATTTTCTATACTAACTACTCAGGCAATTAAAGTCCATAATTGTAATATGTCCAATTTTTTTTTGCCTAATTTTTTATTATAAAAATGGCTACTAGAAGGTGTATTTCACTTAAGCTGCTTATTTAGAGACCATCTGTTCTGAAAACATTTCCTGCAGGGAGAATTTATCAATGCCCAACTTCAGCTCTGTTTATCTTCAGTGATTTAGTAAAATGATACAATACAGAATTTTAACTGCAGCAACTTATATTGATCAAACTGTGTTCCAATAAAGATGAGCTCTGTTAATATGGATTTCAAGATTATTGTACAGAGTGATGCTCTATGTCCTTTCTGGAGTAAAAGAAATTCAAAACATGAGCAAAACTTAAGGTATTCTACTGTTTTCCACTGAAGTATTTCCTCCCACATAATTAAAAATAAACAAAATCAAACCAACACAAACAGTCCTAATTATATTTGAACTGTATATTTCTAAAGTTGCACAGTATTTTTCCACTTAAATAATTTAAAATGTTCTGAGAAAAAAAGAGGCCTTTGGCACTAATATTAACTCCCATGTAAAGCATACCCAGATATCATTTAACTCTAGTAATTCTGGAAGAAATTCTGCTGTATTGTCATTAAAATAAATCTGTAATTCATAATGCAGGAATATAACATTCTAATCAAATTTTCCTTTACTAATTTGGATTGGAGGAGAGAATTTTGACCTTATATTTTACATCATATTTTTTTCTCTTAATACTTTTTTATAAATAACAATAACTATCCTACTAATAATAGCAATCTCATGTAAAAATATAGTAAAATACCTATGGAAGAATGAGATAGTTCTTCTCTCAAAAGACCAGTAAATCTGAGAGGATTGTAGGTATAGAAAAGTACAAATAATGCATGAAAGAAGTATTTGGTTTAGAAATAACTGATAATTTCCTTTCTGTAGATTTATGCCCTGTCCACCTGAATAATGTGTTTTCATATACGGTTCAGAAGTTTACTGAATTTTACATCCTTTAAGTGCTTGCCTCTCTTATCTAGCAAACAGAGAGGAGCAGTTAATATTGCAGACCCCCAGAGGAAGATGCTATCTACCAGAGTTTAGATATCTAGCACTGGACTGAATTCTTATTTCACCTTTCTCTGACTNTCTTAATACTTTTTTATAAATAACAATAACTATCCTACTAATAATAGCAATCTCATGTAAAAATATAGTAAAATACCTATGGAAGAATGAGATAGTTCTTCTCTCAAAAGACCAGTAAATCTGAGAGGATTGTAGGTATAGAAAAGTACAAATAATGCATGAAAGAAGTATTTGGTTTAGAAATAACTGATAATTTCCTTTCTGTAGATTTATGCCCTGTCCACCTGAATAATGTGTTTTCATATACGGTTCAGAAGTTTACTGAATTTTACATCCTTTAAGTGCTTGCCTCTCTTATCTAGCAAACAGAGAGGAGCAGTTAATATTGCAGACCCCCAGAGGAAGATGCTATCTACCAGAGTTTAGATATCTAGCACTGGACTGAATTCTTATTTCACCTTTCTCTGACTGACTGACTTGTCACTTACATTGATAGTAATGGTTCACTAAAGAGTAAAACATTAGGTTAATTTTAAATAATCTCATCTGGAGACAATTTTTTCTCTTTAGAGCAAATAAAAGATAAGAAATCATCACATTATAAATGCAACTGACAAATTTTTTTTTTGAAAAAAAAAAGTATTATTAATTTTATTTTTAAATGAAGAATAGAGAAAATAATTGGTATACACAGAACTTCACAAGATATCAGACACTCCTGAGTTCTGTTTTGATGCCTGTAGCCCAGAGGACATTTTCCATGAGTTTAATTAGGTGGTTCTATATTCATTACTGTTCTCTTAAATTTGTCTTCTGCCTTCCTGTTTGTTTATTTAAGGATTAACAAGGATTTTTCTTCTTCCAACGTGCTTGTTTTAGTAGCAGTCTATTTTAATTTCAATTATAAAAAATATATTGTTAGAGTAGGCCATGCTAAGAACGATATGAGGAAAAGATATGAGAATGAAAAGAAACTCCAAATCATGAGGAAAGAAAAAACATCAGAGAAGATGAACTAAAAAAATGTATGTATGGGATAGGTAACAAAGATCAAAATTTATTTCTCACTACTTTGCAATATCAATTTCTAATAAAACACTTCTAGCCTTATCCCCAACCTTTATGCTTTTTTCCACTGGTAATATTCTTTTTAAGTTTTTTTTTTTTTTTAGTGAAGGGTTTAGTCTTATTTTCTTGTAACTGAAGGGGAATAAAAGAACGTATAATTGCTTTTAAACTATTTATTTTATGCATCTCACTCATGTAATATGTTATTCATCTCTTTTTTAAGCATAATGGCCAAGTTTTCAGCTGCTGTAAATTGTACAATGCTATTAAAATCAAAGGAATTACACCAATTTTAATCAGCTGTTCACCTGTTTTCAAAATTCTGTTATATTAAATATCTCCTTACAGTAATAGAGTAAAATAACTGAAGTTTTTCCTCTCTTTCTCTGAATTTTGTACTTGTTTTTTTCTTGTATCTTCTTCAAGGAGAAGTTATCCTTCCAATGTAGTATTTTCAGTATTTTAATTTATTCATTTCATAATATTCTACCACTTGCTTTCTTTTATTGACATCCACTAGGTATTGAACAGATGATTCCCCTGAGATTTTAAAAAAAGATACTTATTTACTATTTTACCTTTTCTAGGATGGCTACACTTAATTTAGAATCCACCAGTTTGCAAAAGTTCAAACTGTTCTTTCTATTGTACGTTACTTTATATTTCTCTATAGTGATTTTAATTTGCTTTCATTGCCCAGCTATCATGTGTTATTTCAACTTCTGGAGCTCCTCAGAACCTTCTGAAGACTGAAAACAGTGTTGTCACCCAAATATTTAACTTACCTTCTGTTCTGGATTTCTGCTTTAAAAATATGTATTAAAATATGAGCCTTAGTACCAAAAAATAACTTGGAATTTTCACAGGTCTACATCTAATCTAAATCTGTATTAGTTGTTAACTTTTGTTTTCCTTTTAACTTTTTTTATTTAATTTGAGTTCTTTTAACTCACAGACAGGACTTATCATTCACCAGTCATACTTTTCCCTTTTCTCATCCTAGATGAGTAACTTAAAGGCTTTTATTGAAAGAACGTATCAAATATCCTGAAATTATTTTGTTGGTAATTTCTGCTTTTAACACTTTAAAATGTATTATGTTATATGCCTTATGTATTTTAATTCAATAGTGATGGATTGTGAACCACAGCCTCATTTATTTCCGTAAATTAGATTTTTGATTGCATAATGACTCTTTTGAAAGTCTAAAATGAATAGACTAGTATAATACCTAAAAGTCAAAACTTAGTGCTTAATGCAGATTCACCTCACACTAGGCATATAGTGCCTATAAATTCAATTTTGGGAGTAAGATGCCTAAAACAGAGGAAAAGAAATGCATAGTGATTCTGAATCATATCACAGCTAAGCCCTTTTGTAGATTTGAACCCTGAATTTTCTGTCTGTACATTCCTTATCTGTAAAATGGAGAGCTGGAAATATACAAACATTGCAGTCTGTTAAGTTCCGTGTTAATGCGGTCCTGTAGAAGCAGAGCAGAGGATAGCAAGTAAGATAATCAGACACATGAAAAGAACAGTAAATGAAGAAAGATTGTATAGTCTAAGGAAACAAAAATGTATTAAACACATAAGAATCAACAGTACAGAAGAGGGAAATAACTAATTATCCATGTCTACGACAGTATGAATTTAAATTTCTGCAGGAAAAAATTGTTTAGTGAATGGGACAATAGTTTTACCTTTCAGGATGTAGATTGCTTGATGTGGTGGTAGAAGCCTAATTGACTTAGACACCTTTAAAATCATTACAAATATACCTTTAGTTGGTTATTTAAATTTTGAGAAAGCTGAATTGTCTTCCTGTCCCTTTCCTCTCTGATTATTAGGAATTCATACGAGGCAACTTGGAGAAAATGATTCAAAGTTGCATCGGAGCAGGTTTAGACCTAACATTAGGAAGCATTTCTTTACTAAGAGGACAGACAAACACTAGAAAAGGCTTCCTAGAGAAGTAATTGATACCCTAGGCCTGTCCTTGTTTCACAGGCATACGGACAATGCCTGTAGCAATGTGCTTTAACTTTTGGTCAATACTAAATTGGTCAGGGGGTTGGACAGGATGATTGCCGAAGGGCCCTTCCTCTCCTCTCTCCTCTC
>VWPV01003496.1:0-83961 GCA_013389885.1 Geococcyx californianus
ACCCAAACTATTCTATGATTCAACACTGCCCCACCGAGCCCGGCTGCCCGCTCCCCGGCGTCGCTCCCGCGCCCCGACGCCCCCCGCCCGGTCCCCGCCCCCAGGAGGTCGCGCGCAGCCGTTGGGCCGCACCACCCCCCTCCCTGCTCTCTTCCCGTTCGCGCCGTCCCGCCACGCCCCGTCTCAGGGGCGCGCACTCCTTATCTCGCGCATGCGCCCCGGCCCTCGGCGGGTTCAGGCAGTTTTAGCGCGCCGGGGCCATCGGAAGCAGTGTGCGGATGTGGGCGGGGCTGCTCGCCGCGTGCGGGAAGTGCTAGCATGGACGCGGGCATGGAGGTGGTAGCACAGATGGAGAGCCTGGCGTTTGAGCCTGCCAGTCCCGGCGGCCCGCTGCCGGGAGAGGAGCGGGCGCCGAGTGCGGAGGGGGCGCCGAACTCTGCGGAACCCCAGCCGGGCAGTGGGGAGGACCTGGCCCCACCGCCCGCAGCCGAGGAAGCGCACTGTTCGCCGGCGCCTGCGAGTTCCCGCGGGTCTCCCGTCGCCCACCCCTCCTCGGACTCGGACAGGTGGGTTTAGCTGATACAAGAAGTACTTACCTGTGCACAAAGTGGAATATTTTGATTTAAGCGAAAGTAGAGTTAAGTGTCATTAAAGTACCTGTATTTTTTGGAAGTTAGACAGTGTCCCTCTGATAGCATGCTTTCTTTATAGCATGTAATTTTTCAGTGTTTTTCCAGGTACTGTTTGGAGAGAGGCCTGTGTTCAGCATGGTCTGTGCTGAACAGATGTGTCTCCTATAATCACCTCCGTTTGCTCCTTCCCTCTCTCAAATGCAAGGCCAGACAGAAAACTGGCTCCACAGCTCCAGTTAGCAGAGATTTGGCAGTTGTGAAGTACATAACAACATTAAAATCAGTCCTAGGAAAGTAATAGAATATGCATAAGATTTTTTGGGAAANAGTAAAGGATGCTGCTTTCTGAAACTCCAAAACAATTATTAGGGAATTTGTTTACTGACAGGAGGAGGAGCAAACGCTGATCTCTTCTCTCTGGTGACCAGGGATAGGACCCAAGGGAATGGCAGGAAGGTGTGCCAGGAGAGGTTTTGGTTGGATATTAAAAGCTTCTGCACCCAGATGGTGGTGGAGCACTGCAACAGGTTCCCAGGGAAGGTGGTTGTGGCACCAAGCCTAACAATATTCAAGAAGCATTTGGACAGTGCAGTCAGAATAATTGTGTAAACTTTGGGATGGTCCTGTCCAGGGTGAGGTGTTAGACTCAGTGATCCTTGTGGGTCCCTTAAAACTCATGTCGTTCAGTGATTCTGAGATATTTCCTAGGAGCTTTACTATTGAATTAATAAGCTTGCAAAACAATGACAGTTAAAAGCACAGGATTTAGTGAAAAGATGAGTTTGGTGGTGGTGACCTATGAAGTGTCATGGTTGGCTGGGCCATCATGATTGTTTGAATATCTTGAGTGACATAATCCTCACAGGGTGTTCCTGCATCAGTTGTGACAAGACACCTGCAGTGTTATTGCTGAAAAAAAAATGAATGTAGGATTCAAGCTGAAGAGTCTGCAGGTCTTAACTTATCCTCTAATGTTGGCATCCTGATGGAAAAACTCATGCTTAACGTGTATGGTTTTTATAAAAGTTTCCATCTTCTACTTGCATCTGTGCGTTGATGTTCAGTGTACTTGTTGAAAAGTAACTGGTTAAGTGTGGGCTCTGTTTCAGTCTTAGAAGCCTGCACACTTTGTCAATTTTAGTGAGTTTTGTGTTTTCTTTTTGGGCCGTTGCAGCAAGATGGGTAAATGTTCCTTGTAATTAGTGGAGGCTGAAATTAGGTCTGAGGGTCTCCTCTTAAAAAGAAGATACTGAGCTTCATTAACAGTTAAATGAGTTAAAGCTTAACTTTGGAAATACTTCACTCTGTTCAGAGTTTTCCTAGAACATCATGAAGTGATAGAGGGTGAAATTCCTGACCTATAGCAGGGACTTTATCTGTAGTCTTTTTTGCTACCAAAATGTGTTGTACTGATATTCAGATGAAGATGCAATTTTTAACTTGATTAGTTGTCTATATTTTCAAACTTTTTTCTTTGTTTTTTTTTTTTTTACCTCCTTACACTGATCTCTTGTAGTCTTTTTATCTTTGTGCTGTGTTGCTTTTGTTCTAAGAAGTCCATATTTGGCTTTTTCAAGAGGTTTATTTGGAGAGGTGATCTTAGTTGTTTTTCCCACCAGCTTTTGTTGGAAAAGAAAATGCAGCAAATGATAACTGAAAGCCATCCATTTGCTTGTGAAGGAGACAATGTAGTACCAAGGAACCTATAAGGGAACATTTTTGGGTTTTATTTATCACTTTATTTCTAAATGCTGCTTTGTTAATGGCCAGGTAAGACAAGGAGATAGATGCAGTTTTACTGAAGTTTGCACGTCTCAGTTGTCTTTCTGTGTAAAGATTGTGATGTGTTTTTTCAGTTACCAGGATCAATTACTGCATGCGTTTGTTTCTTCCACCAACTCCTGAAGAACATAGACTTTTTTTTGTTGTTGTTAAAAGGAACATGTTGATGTGACTGAAGACTGGTTTCTTACTGTGCTCTTCACTTGAAATATGAAGACAATAAACATATTATGCGTGTGCCAGTGAGAAATATTAAATGAATAACTGTGAATATATAATAGGGGAAATTCAGACAGGCCATGAATTATGAAGCTAATATCTTTTATCTGTGAAAATTAGGATTTTTTTTTTTTTTTTACTTTCACTTTCATAGTGCACGAAGCATTGTTTAGAATAAGTATTGACTTTCACTTAGTTTTATTATAATGATAGGATTGTACAAGAAGAGTGACTGTGGGCTGTAGAAGGTAGTTTAATGTTTGACTTTTTTTTATGCTCAGTCTTGTCAAGTGATGTTCAATACTGGAAATTAAGTGATGCATAAAATGTAAATAAACCGATAGTGCATAGACGTTATGGTCCTAATTTGGCTGTGTTTCTCTTAAGTACTATACTGAAGTGATCACCTGTGACTATAATGTCTCACTTTGCTTGCAAACCAGTGAAGTATAGGTCCCAAACTGTCACTGTCGTGTACATCTGACAGAGGGAGTTTGCACAGAGTAGTCAGTTGGAGAAACTGGACTAGGTGAACTTAGAGGTGATTGATCTCAGGTGCACCATTTGACAGCAGAACAGTGGGAACCCAGACAAGCCATTGTAATTGTTAGCGTTTGATCTGAACTGCTGAAGCTACCATTCTTCTGAAATTTTTCTTTTTACTATCTTCTCCAAGTGGCTTGCAGATTCAGAAAAGACTGCTGCTATTCTGTACACAAATGTATACATTTAGGAAAGTGTGTGGTATTTGAGTAATATATAATCCAGCCGCTCTTTTTATCTGTAACATAGAAGTCCGTATTCTAACTCTCATGTTTGTTTTACTCAGTGATACGGATTCAGATAGTTCATCAACTACATCCTCCTCTTCGTGTTCTCCTTCAACGGTGTCTGATGAAGATGACCATCCAAATGAGAAGGATAATAAAACTTACTGTGTCAAAACAAAAGATGAGTTGCCTGTTGATGTAAGTACAATGTGTTATCTTTTAAACCTTTTTCTGGTAACCCAACTTAAAGTACTTTAATATGTTTTTAAGACATTGTGATACCTAGTTAATGAAAACAAAGAAATTTCTGGACAAAATTCTGGATATTTTATTACATTTTCTGTTGTTTGTGCGTTGCTGGCTTTCATCATCCTTTCTCTATGTGAGTGACAAATTTAACTAAAATTAATTTTCTTTGTATAGATTGTTATCTTTACACCTTCTGTAGTGATCTGAGTCACAGCATCAATAAATACCATCTTGTCAAATCAAGTGATCCATATCTGGTGTGTTTCCTAGTGCTTTATCTTGTGCTATGTACATTTTTCTTTTGTCATGAATTGAATGTGGTTACAAGTTGTCTGATTTTTTGATTACTGATTATTGAATTATTTCATAGTACATTGAACCTAATTTATATAACTTGATAGTTCAAAAAAATGAACAAAACAGCTGTCAGTAGATTTTCTTCAGTTGAATAAAATTGGCTTCTACTTCAGTTGCAATGGAAATATGTAGCATAGTGTCTCATAGAAAAGGTGTCTTGAAAAGTGACATTTACCTAGGATGAGTTAATTTAAAATTCTTCTGAAAATGCAAATCATGCCAGACTTTTTTTTATTACATTTTCAAAATGCTAAGAAGTTTTTCAGATTGTCAATTTTAAGCAGCAACAAAGTAACGAATGTCTTAGTGTGATGAGGTTATATTCTGGACATTGGCTTTGGTATTTTCAGGAACTGCCTCCTGTTGAAGACTTATCAATAATTCTGCCTGATGATGTTGAACTGAAGCTCTTTGGGACAGTTTCCAGCATCATTGAGCAGCTAGGTAGGCAAGATATATTTGCTTTGTTTTTAAATAAAATAACTTCTCCGCGTGAAAAATAACCTCAGCGTTAATTGTGTACTTAGCTGTTCCCTCAAAGCGTCAGTACTGCAGCATTCTATTTTGGAGAGTAGTGGGTTGCTGAATGACAACTTGTGCTACTAAATGACGTTTGTATCGAGTTCGCTTTTACTTGACTAACATGTAAAGAATAAAATGTAAGATATGAGACTTGCATTATAAGATACTATGACTGTTACGCGTGTGTTTCTGTGTAACTTTCCTGTTCTATTTTTTTTTTTTTAAAAGCATTTTTTCAGTCTCTTATGGTCTTATGATCATTCTGGCAACAATAGCATTCAACACTTGCAATAATTTATGAAGTCTTCCCGTTGTACCTGCTATATTTGAATTACCTCTGGAAGTACAGGAGGTGTGTAACTGAAAGTACAGATGCAGTACAGTGCACTCGGAAGTGCTTGCTTGTTAGTGTATGAGGACAGTAAAAAGGCTTCTTTAGCTGGGGGAGCTGTGCTTGTGTAATGTTCGTTCGTTCTTTCTTCTTTTTTTGTTTAAATTCATCCCACTTCTGGTACCTTGACCAAATACAAGCTGCCAGTGTCAGCAGTCAGAGGACAGCATGACTAACATGATATATAGATGCTGGAGGGTAAGCTTAATGAGATTGAGACATACAGTGGATTTAAGCTTAATGCAGGAGGTATGTGTTTAGGGATCTTTTCAGATCTACCTGAGACCTCATTTTTTCATGTATGAAATCGAAGTTTTGCTGAAGCTGGTAGTTAAAAAAATATCCATAGTGTGTATTTAAGTTTATTTTAACTGTTCCATTCTGCTTGAACTGCTTTGAAAGCAATTTGCTTATGAAAATTAGAAATTAAGTTCAGTTTTGAAGTTTAAGTAGTTATGTTAAGTTGAATGCAGAAGAATTAAAGCAAGTAATTGCCATTGCTATTACTGGTCTTTTAATTGTAAAAGACTCAATGTACTACAGGTAATTACAGTATTTTTGGTGGTGGTGGTTTGGAGTTAAGATTTAATTTCATTCTTGTGTAGGAAGCTGGCTTGAGAGCGTGGAAGGTAGTAATCCGATCACTGCCCTCTTGTTCTTCTTTGCCCTTTGATGCTTACTGGTAATAAATGGCAAATTTAAGAAGCTTGTTTTCAACTAAAATGATAACTTGAAAATAATTTAAAAGAGAAATTGTGGAATCATAGTTTGCAAGTATTTTTGATCTAGTAGGTGAATGTTTAAACAAACCTGTTTTCAATGACTTCAGTTTTGAAAAAAGTCCTTAATTTCTTATCCTCCTTGGTGCCCATAACTCCATCAAATCCAGCCAGTTTACTGATAGATGATTTCTTGAGACTGTGTTCCACTTTATGTAACTGAAATATATGAAATTCAGATTGGTTGATGAAGTTAGAAAACAAATTAATAATAATACATGAAATAAAATCATGATGGAATAAAACCTCAAACTATCCGTGTTATTTTTCTGCTTTTGCAACCTTGCTTTATGAATTCCACTTTCTACATGTTTTCCTTTCTTTTCAGTTCTTCTGGAAACAGGTGTCTGACCTCAATTTCTATTGATTTGTGGCCATATTAGGGACACTTGTCAGCTAATTGTTGGTTGATTTTTTTTTTTTTTTTTATTTTTGAACTAAATTGATACCTTTTGTAATACCAGGTTTGTATCTAGTATGAGGGGAGTTGAGGTCTCATTTGGAGATCACAGATACTATTTTTGCACAACAATCAGTATCCTCAAAACTTTGTTCCTTTGATGTTCCTCTCTAACAAGCTTCCAGGTTCATTAATCTGCAGTGTGTGATACCTGTAAGTGCGTACAGATCAGTCGTGTTCAATGTACAATCAGTCGTACTATCAACTTGTGTGATGTCAAATTGAGAGCATTTTTGACAGTTCTTGTGCGTGATCCTTTGTGTTTTGTTTTGGGTTTTTTTGCAAGTAGGGTTTCTTTTTTTGCTGTAGTATATTTCTTGTGAAGATTAAGCAACACATTGGGGTTTTTTCACTATATTTCATCCTACAGGTAGACACAAACTGATTTCCATGCTTCTCTTGAAATTCAGTGAACTGCTAAGCCTGTGTCATTGTCACAGGCTTCCTTGGTGTGTTGCAAGGTGTTTGCAGATTGAAATAGTAGCAAAGTTGGAGTTTTAGCATGATGTGATGTTTATTGTTTTAAGTCCTGTTATGTAAGTTCAGAAGTGATAATCTTGTTAGTTTTTGCTGGAGTCTGAGTGCCACTAAGTGCCTGAGTGACTTATTTGATGATGGAGAGGCATTGAGAATACCTAATTCAATGGTTACCTTCAGAATCAGAATTTTTGAGTGTAATGCTGCAAGGCCTCTGTATTGACAACTTTATGGAAATTCCTGCTGAATGTAATGGAAGACCAGGTATTTCTGTAGATTAAAGCAATGAACGTGATGTCCTACCAAAAAAGAGAGTGAACCAGTGTAAGGATTTCAGTAAGGAATATGCTCTTTCTGTCTCTGAGTCGGGAAAACCTATGTTAGCCGTTATGTCAAATTATGTATTTAATGGAGGAAGAAAATGCTTCCACATCCATTTATATGTGTTTAAATCTACTAGGTATTAAATTTCATGTTTTCAGCTCCTAGAATTACTTACTCTAACCAGTCATACCATCATTTAACATGGATTTAGGCCAAAATGTAGTGTAAGATTATTATATGACATTAAATTGCAGAACTGCATTTCAAATTATCTATCTGCATGTATAAATGACATCATCAGTTGCTACTGTGACTGGGCTGCCAGACTATCTTTTGTGTTCTGATCTGATTCTTATGACTTAAGAGGAGAAGCTGTAATGAATAGCCATCTCCAATCTTTTCTATTTTCAGGAGAATTTCATTTGAGTACTAAGAAGGTAGAATTTATCTGCACTCAAAAATCAGGTTATTGCTGCTATGCACTTAATTAAGAAACATCCTGGTTGTTCTAGTTTAACCCTAGCTGGCAACTTAAGTACTACCCAGCTGCACATTCACTTCCCCCTGGTGTGATGGGGAGGAGGATTGGAAGGGTAAAAGTGAGAACTCATGGATTAAGATGAAGACAGTTTAATAGGTAAAGCAGAAGCTGTGCACACAAACAAAGCAAAACAAGGAGTTCATTCACTACCTTCTCTTGGCAGGCAGGTTTTCAGCCATCTCTAGGAAAGCATCTCCATCACATGTAACAGTGACTGGGGAAGACAAATGCCATAACTCAGATTGTCCTATCTCCCACCCTGTTCCTCCTCCATCCTCCAGCTTTATACGCTGAGCATGGCAACATGTGATGTGGAATGTCCCTTTGGTTAGTTGAGGTCAGCTGTTCCAGCTGTGTCCCCTCTCAGCCTCTTGTGTCCCCTCCCAGCCTCCTCATTGGCAGGCCAGTCAGTATAAGGAGCTGAAATGTCATTGACCGTGTAGCAACAATAAGACATCACTGTATTATCAGCATTCTAATTCTACATCCAAACCATAGCACTACACAGGCTACTAGGAAGAAAGTTACCTCTATCCCAGCCAGAATGAGCACACCAGATTAATACAACAATATCTCACACATACATGTCTGAGACTTCTCTTTTGTACTTATCATCAGTTCTTTTTCTTTTTCCACCCCGGAGAACAACAATTCCTTAAACAAGTGTAGATGTTGCCACTCATATGGCACTGGAGATGATGTGTGCGATTGTAAGTAGGTTTGTGTGCACACAAGAATTTTAAGGTGAAGCTTTATGAACTTTAGTAGACAAATAATGGAGTAGTTTGTTAAGTTATTGGCTACATACTGCTGTTGTAACAAAGTTCTAATTTTTCTTTTTCTTTTTTTTTTTCCCATTTTAGTAATAATTGAATCACTGAGAGGCCTACCTCCAGTAAATGAGGAAAGCATAATTTTTAAAGAAGATCGACAAGCAGCAGGAAAGGTGTGTGTAAAGCATAAAGCCTGTTATTCCAATGTAAAATTCAAAATATTCTTCTATGTTCCAGCAAGTAGTGTTAAGGTCAACTAAATGAAGGTAAAGTTTCCTTGATATGTAGGGGGGTTTTTTATGCTTTTGACTTCTTAATAATTCAAACCTGGAATTCATTGCATCTTTACAGAATTGCGATACGTGAGATTCTGCTTTTATGAAAGTGCTTGTGAGAGGGAGATGTTGCTTTCAGAATATGTATGATGTCTTTTTATAACAGGCTGTCCTCTTATTGCCAGGAGTTGGTAAATATTGGAGAAAACAGTCAAGTTTCAGGACAAATGGGGAATGTTTATATACCTACGTTCTTCTGTTCCAGTTTAAGGCCAGTGTGTGCTTTATGCAAGTATAATGAAGAATGTTTACAGAGAAGGACATTGCATTGAATACTAGATGTTTTCTGGGGAAGGAAAACGTTCGTCTAGAATGGCTACCTTTATAATATCTTTGAATGTTAGATATGAGCGAAACAACACAATCCGAAACTGCAGCTGTTCTGTATAGCATCAGAGTTCTCTGCTCTCTACTGAATTGGAGAGCAGAGCATTTTGTAAAGATGAACTTTGAGGAGTAAACAATCTGGAGATTGTTCCAGGGTTAAGAGATTTGAAAGCATAATGGAGACAGAAATATAGAGATTTGACAAAAAGAAATATTACTTGAGGAAGCAGACAGTTGAAAGCAGTACAGTTGGATGGGTGAAGGCAACATCAACATGTGAAAGCTTTTTTTTTTTTTTTGTCCACATTATGACTTAAACGGTAGCTGGAAAACACACAGTCAAACCGAATGTTGTAATAAAACTAATGAATGAAAATATTGTATTTCATACTACATTTCAAAAATGTGTCAAACTTCTTTAATACAAAATACCTTAAAACTTTGCAGTTGTCTACAATGAAATTAGCTACGCACTCTTGGTTGTTTATTTAAACAATTTTGTTTGTGTTTCAGATATTTGAGATATTTGGTCCTGTTTTACATCCGTTTTATGTGTTAAGATTTAACAACTCTGAACATATCAAAGCAAAAGGTATTAATGTGCAAGATAGCATGTATTTTGCTCCATCAGTGGAGGACTTCACCCAGTATATATTTGCAGACAAACTGAAACAGTAAGTATGATTTTTTGATCTGGTTATAATGTATTTTTTAACATAGCTGAAAATCTTGGATTAAAGTTTAGTAGCTTCATGTTAGATTCAGTGTCTTTTTTTTCATGTTGGTATGTTACCTAAAATATAACCAGAAAAAAATTCATTGATACTTCCCTCCCCCCCCACACCCTCTCACACACATGCACATGCATGGATTTTGCAAGCTGAACTTTCTGGATTTTGTTGTGCTGCAGATTCTTGTTTAGTTTCATAACTCCTAATAAACTTGTTTGAATTCTGAACTAGTTTGTATTTTTTTTACAGATTTTATTTCACATTACAAGACCAGAACTGAAATTTAATTGTAAATAAATCTATTGTGCAGTTGGAGGATAGCAATTCTATATGAAAATTACCTGCTGTAAAATTGGGAGAGGGAAGAGATTTGAGTGGTGGTGCAGTATGATGTTCAGAAAGTTCTCAGCAGTATTTGTGTATTCCACTCTGCCTAAGTAAAGTAGCGTGTATGGATAGGACTTGTTGCCATTTAAAAGGAAGTGTAGTCAAAGATATAGAATACGAAATAAAGCATAATAAGTGACTACTAGCCACTAGTATACTAATTATTGATGAATAATTGAAAATCTATAGTTATTTAAAAGTCCTTTTCATACAAGTGACGTAGTCTCTGTTTATTAGGGTTAGTTCTCATCTGACTTGCAATTTTTTTCACAACTAAAGCCAATAATAGTCGTCTGCATTAATTGCTACTCTTCCAGTATTCATACTGAGTATTTTTGCTGTAGTCATGCATGCAGCCAAACCTGCAGGAGGGTTTTTTTTGTTTTGGTTTGTTCCTTCCTTTCCTGTTTCTGTGAAAGCAACAAGCATTTTTTTTTCTTTTCAGTGAAGACTTAAATAGATCACTTACTCACTCTGCTTGTTGGTTTGGGTTTTTTTTTTTTTTTTTGCAGCATTTTGATGCCAGCTGGTCTTTGATTTGTGCTATTAGTCTTTGATTTGTGCTATTAATCTTTACTGCTTAGTACAGTAATGGCACAGACTTTAATCATGTGCTTACTACATCAATCACTGTGTGCCATACTCAGCATCTGAGATGTGAGACGTGTTAGTTTGTTACATGCTTTGCAGCTGGTTTTGGGAACTATTTGTCTTTTGATAGCATGGTACAGGATTTAACATTAGATGTTTCAGGCTTTCAGGACTTACCAGTGCAGGTGAATAGTGCATCAGAAGTTTTATGTGCCTTGCATTAAAATGAACAGTGTGAACACCTGTATAATCTGACGTAAACCATATAATGTGACTTAAGTTGCATTTCACTGAAACAGTATCTTATTTCCTAGTTTTGTCAGTGAAGGTTCTTTAAGCTTCTGTGAGGCAATTGGTACTATTTGTTCAAGCTCTCTCTGCACAAAGTAGGTGTTGCTGAAAAAGGATAAAGAATTTTGATTTCATATCTGTGCTGTAATGTCTGTATAAAGGGACCAAGATAACATGAATAGTAGAAAAGTTAAGCTTTGGTGACTGCTTAACAAGAAGGCTTTTGGACCTTAGCAGATTACAAATTTGATGAACAATGATTTTTATTTTCTGCCTTTGTTAATTTGGTCTGTGTGCAGACCAGCTTGTGGAGTATTATAGGCTTAAAGTTCTAGAACTGCTACTCAAAACTTTGGTGGTACTTTGAAAAGGAAAGCAATCAGGATTAAGATCTGAAAGAAACCTTAAGTTTGAATCTTTTTCTGAAATCTGGATTGCAATCTACTTGCATTGTGCAAAGTTGCAGTGTTATGAGTAAGCTTTACACTTTACAGAAAAATCAATGGAAGCATAGGGAAAAACTTCTTGAATGCAAAATAATTTGCTAATGATTTGTTGTATTGATTGAAACACAAAGTAATTCTAAAGAAGCTCATGTATTTTCATTATTCCTCTGAGTCACCTTTTGTTATACTTCCAGATTTTACAGTATCTTAATTCAAAAATCAAAGAATTAATCTTATTCTTTGCATAATATTATTTGGTATCTTGGAGCAAGAAAAGTGTTTTGTGTTTTGCTGAAATGGGGGAAGCTGCCTTGGGAGAGAGAAACTGGCTGAAGAACTTAAGAGGGTTTAAATTTTGCAGTCCGTAGTACTGCATGTTGCCTAACAGCCATGGAGCTTGGAGTTTCTTGCATGCTCTGGTATTTCTGGCAAGTATATATGGTCCCAAAATAACAACATGAGAGGGAGAAATGAAGAAGTTGGTTCTTAATCATAAAAAAGACGTTACTTTTCATTATTGCATAGGTAGAGTTTTCTGCAGTTGAGCAGAAGGATTTTTTTTAAAGTGACAAATGCAGTGAAATTTTGACACTTAAGTCAATAGTGTTGTTGCCAAGTTAAGTTAGCAACAAAATTAAAAAAAAAAAAAGCCTCAATTAACAGTCAGCTCTTCGTGTATAGATCCCATACCATGAAGAAAGTGTTACCCTACTTGATACAGTACAGTTCCTGCAAATTACTTTTAACCTGGAATATGTTGCTAGTACGTGACTCAAACAAGATGTTTCATGGCTTCCTTAGACCATATTGTTTTATCTAATTTTTTGTTTGTTTGTTTTTCTTTTCTTTTAGGGAAAAAGGTTCAGATGCATCTTGGAAGAATGACCAAGAACCACCACCTGAAGTAACTATAAACGTTTTTGCTTTATTGTTTGTGATTACACAAGATATATGTAGATTTTTTTTTTTAATCAGAGACAAGAGTTAGATGTACGTCTTCCTTAACTGAAAAGAAAATCATGCTTTTCTTGGAGAGGCCTCACAGTCAGTGTTGAGAATACTAGTTGTCTTCTTTCTGCTTGATTTTTGCAATTGGGAAAATGTTTATTTTCAGTTTCCTAGTCCTTCAAGAACACGTTTGGCAACCTGAATGTTGCACTTGGAGTAGCAAAGGGCCCACTTCTGTGCCAGGTCTTCTCCAACCCAGACCTACTCAGTCAGGGAGGGAAGGGTTAGCACAGTTCTGAGCCACGCAGGATGTGCTTCTTGCTCTGTCATCAAGTAGGAAAGATGCTTTTTTGTGGGTGGGGTTTTTTTTATTGTGTGTTCTAACAGATTTTTAGAATAGAACAGAGTATTTCAGTTGAAGGGGACAAGGATCATTAGTCCAACTACCTGACCAATTCAGGGCTGACCAAAAGCTAAAGCATGTTGCTAAGGGCACTGTCCAAATGTATCACAAATACTGACAGGCTTGGGGCATTAGCTACCTCTGTAGGAAGCCTGTTACAGTGTTTGACCACCCACTTTTGAAAGAAATGCTTCCTAATGTCCAGTGTAAACCTCCTTGGCACAGCTTTGAACCATTCCTATGTGTCCTGTTACTGGATACCAGGGAGAAGTTACCAGCCACTCCTTCTGCTTTCCTTCCTCAAGAAGCTGTAGAGACTGATGATGTCACCCCTCGGCTTCTTTTTCTCCAAACTAGACAAGCCTAAAGTCCTTAGCTGCTCCTGTTATCAGCTTTGTTCCCCTCCTCTGAATGCATTCAAGGACATTTGCATCCTTCTGAAATTGTTGGCCCCAGAACTGCACACAGTTCACCTCATTTGACCAGCTGGTTGTACTGTGAAGCACCTCAGGATGTGATTTGCCCTCTTGGCTGCTTGGGAACTGCAGACTCCTATTGAGCCTGCTGACAACCAGCATCCCCAGGTCCATTTCTGCAGGGCTGCTGTCCAGCCACCCCTCTGCCAGCAGCACTTGTGCCCAGTGTTGCTCTGTTCTAGGTGTAGAATCTGGCTTTTCACTCTAGTAATCATAGCCCAATGATCCAGTCTATCTAGATCCCACTGCAAGGCCTCTTGTCCCTCAAGAGAGTCAAAAGCACTACCCAGTTTAGTATAACCTGCAAACTTGTCAATGATGCATTCAACCCATGCATACAGATCTTCCATAAGTATGTTAAACAGAACTGGCCCTAGAATTGAGTCCTGAGGATCACAGCTGGGGGCCAGTTGCCAGCCAAATGTGGCCTCCTTCACTGTGACCCTTTGAGCTCTGCCCTTCAGCCAGTTCTTCATCCAGCACACCGTGAACCTGAGAGGGACAGTATAAATTTTCACATTCACAGTCATTATCCCAAGCCAGTTGTTCTGACTTGAGGGGAGAGATGTTGTGACTCAGACTTTTCTGTACTTGAAGTTACGTCCTGTAATTGATACGTCAGCCTGTCAATCCATAATGTTGCTTTTTCCATTATAGTGAGGATGATGCATATTGAAGTAGCTTTTTTTCTTCCTACAAGCGGAGCAGTTACCTTCTCTTGAAGATTGTCAGTTCTGACTGTAAATTGCCTTCCTTTCTCGGGGAGACATCTCACAGAGTCATCAAGTGTTGCATAGCATTGGGCTGTAGATATGTGATCAGTAGAGCTTTGAAAGACTCTCAATTAGAAAGTACTTAAAAACTTCTGACTAGTCTTAGCTTTCTTTCATCAAAGAGTTTCCTAGTGGTGATACAAAGTATTCATTCATTAATGGTGAACTTGTTTTTTTCTTAGTTGTATTTTTAAAGCTGTTTAGGAGATAAGCTTGTAAATGTGTAGTTTGAATTTGTAGAAGCCTAACTTGAATATGGCTAAATACAGTCAAGCAATCAAGCCTCCTGCAGATACATATTGATTGCTTTTACCAAAATTGGTATTTATTTTTTTCTTAATTACAATTATGGTAGTTACTTTCAGGTTAGAATGTGAAAGTACAGAAGGAATTTTAGGTTTACTGTACTTCACTACAGGAAGGAAGGAAGCTTGAATTAAATCAGTGTTGGGAAGGATGGGCAAACTTGGGGTGCTTTCTGTGATACCTTTCTGTGGCTGTCCTGACACTCATATGTCTGCGTGTTTTCTCCAAAATAGAGCATCTAACATCATGTAATCCTTAATTAGAATAATCTTTGGATAGTTCTAGCAGTTAAAATTTACACTAAGGTATCCAAACTGTGCCAGCTGATGAGTTAAGAAGTAGCTTTTGATGTGAAGGTAATAGCTGTTGACAAGGGTGCAGATTAAATTTTATGCTACTGATGCTTGAAATTGTCTCTTGCAGCCAGGCTCTTATAAAGCCCACAGCTGGCAGCTAATTCGGTAACTTTTCTGGTCAGCTCCCATGATAAACTTGTGTCCAATTGTTACAGTCAGGTTTTTGTGATACTGTGAAGCTTTATTTTTATATGAACATTAAATTAATCCATGTTAGGCCTTTTATGCTTGCCATTTTAAGGTATATGGTAACTGTTCTTTTTCTGACAGACTTACAGTTAGACCAGCTTAACAGTAGACTCAGTAGTACAGTGTCTCTTGGCCTTGTCATAGGATGACGAAATATGATTTATGTGCTGAAAGGCTAGCAGGAACAGGTAACTGATTTCACTATGAGGTGGCTTTTGTGGAATGTTACATGGAAAGTAGATAGCAACAGAATGTATCTGTCTAGATTTGCTTAGAAAAAGCAGGAGTTGGTGAAAGGATTTTACTTCACGGAATATATCATCTTGTATTCCTTGTGGGTTTTTTTTACTAAGACTATAATTCACTTCTGTAGAAGAGGAAATAGATGTATTCAGAATTAACTTTTCTGTGGCTTTTTAAACACTTTTTTAGTACGGTGTTTTTGAGATCCATGCTCTGTATGTACTAAAGAGATACATCAGTGAGTAGCAAACCCCTTCCTATCAGAATTGGGGAGGGGTGGTGGTGGTGAGAACAAACCCTACCCTTTCAAGTCACATGAATGAGCTCTTTTTTAGGGAACTAATTATGCTGACAGATTTCTGTCCTGTCACTAATAACTTTTCCTAATTCTAAATGTAAGGTAGGATTCAAAGCAGAACCTGTAACAAGTTCCTGTAACAGGAACAAAATATTGCAGTGATATCGAATCTGTTGTAAACGACAGAGTTCTCCATAGCTGAAAATTCCCTTAGAATTATATTGCTATCCCAAGTTTAACAAAAGCGGTGTTATTTAATATACTACAGAAAACTCCAGTTTAGTGAAATTTTAGTTACAAGAAATTCATGAAGCTGTAAGTTTTTGATTGTGTTGAGAAGCCAGCTGAATACAGGATGGCTCTTTGCAAAATAGGAAAATGCAGCTTTAATATTCTTCTAAACTGACTGCGGGGTGGATTTTTTTCTAAACAATGAATTATTCCTAGAACCAAAGTTATCTTTACAGTCTTTATGTGGCTTCATTACTCTTGTTTTTCCTTTAACCAGGCATTGGATTTTAGTGATGATGAAAAAGAGAGAGAGGCAAAACAGAAGAAAAGGAAGCCTCAAAGTCAAGGAAGGAAGAAACTCAAATCAGAAACAAATGCAAGTGAGTAAATGCTATGGGACATTGCTTTTACCTGTTAAACTGAAATTGAAAAACACAATGATACCTATCTTAATGATTGAGCGTCCATACAGTTAATCAGTATTTCAGTGGTTTTCAAAGTTAGATTTGTCAATTTGTGGCTACATTCCTTCCTTTTTTTTAAGAGGATGATGGGGGCAGGGTTTCCATTAAATTTTGAAAGGGATATATTGTAGGAGCAGGACAGAGATTCAGAGGCTCTTATGACAGTGTCAGCTGATGGACAGTGAGGGTACGGAACAGATGCAGCCTTTTGGCGTTTAGAACTTGTTTATTGCAGGGGTAATTGGGGCTCAAGTTCAGCTTAAGCTTTTGAGTGCAGGGAGAAGATAGAGGAAGGCCATGTGCAATTTTTGGAAACCCATTTTATTGACACTCAGGGAGAAGACACAAGTCTTAGATGGAGAATTTATTCCTCTTTCTGAAAAGGAAGCTCTTCCTCACTCATGGCATATTTTAAATACTCCTTTAAAAAAACTACTACTTGTGTAGCCCAATGAGGATCTCTGTTTACCTAACACAGTTGGATAAACAAGTCTATGGTAGTTTAATAAACTACGTATCTTTTTTGTAATACACATAGTTGTCTTCACGTTTCTTTCTCCTGCTATGGACAGATCTGTTCCAGGTATATGCTTGTACCTGTGCTCTATTTGCAATAACCAGATTTTCCCATCTACTTTCATGCCTCTCTACTGACAAAACCTTTTACTTTTTGGTTGCTGTTTTGGTTGGGTAATGTAAATCACATCCCTGTTTTTCCTTTCTCACTGGTCTGCTTCTGTTACATGCTTTTTGGACCACTCTCTTCTAAATACTATTAACTCATCCCCTTCCCTCTTCCTCTTCTGCTTACACGTCAGGTTGCTTCAACTGTCTGCAGCACAGTGCTTCCTTCCCTCATGGTTTGTTCTTGGACTGACTCCTTATGTGGGTTTGCTGCTCTTGCTTTGTAAAACTGCTAGACTTTTTGCCCCTCTGATGTGGGAAGCACTTATCTCTTATTTGGGAAGTCAGTAACTGTGCTTTTATGCATTTTACTCTATGTACTGTACATCCACCCCCCTGTACTCTTTAAATAAAACTGTGATCTTCTTGGACTGGCTTTTGCTCTATGGTTTTGACAGTTTTCCCTTAAAGGGAGGATCTGAATCATGCCGTATTTTCCCTTTATTGCTCATGGTTGTTTTCTGTCCTGGTTTCTGCTTACCTAGCATACAGCATGTTTTCCACCATATCCTTATTCTGCCAGTTTATTGCAGACTTGCTTTTGCCTAAGGCTTGCTGAAGCTGTTACTGAACTATGTTCCCTAACTAAGAACACAACAGGAGGAACTGTCTCAAACTGTCAAGGCAGTATGGGTTATGATCTTCTGTGTTTTTCTGTAAATAACATGGTATAGATTGACATTGTGTGCCTTTTAAGTTGGCTGTGGAATTCAGCAACTAGGATATTTGGCAAATTGAGGCACAAATTCAATCTAAGCTGGACTTTGCTTGGTTGCATCTTCATAAAACTGAGTATGTTAAAATAGGCTCATTTGATAGAAGAAAGAACAAAAATATTCAGTCATGTACTTCAGTGCTTCTCAGAGGACTGTGTGCACCAAAGGAGTCTAAGTCCTAATTTCCCATGAAAATGAGTAAGAATTTTGGTATCCAACTACCTTCACAGACTTAGCTTTTAAGAGGTGAAAATGTTTCTGTGTAGTCCAGTGCCAAGGACTGAGTTTGCAATAGATTCTTAAAATTTTGTGGTGTTATGTTCTTGCCCTAAGTACATTTGTTATGAACCATAAATATATGTCTATAGTGACCTGCACAGGGAAAAATCTGTGAAAGATGAATGCTGAAGCCTAGTTAGCTAAAGGTACAGGCTGCCTTTTTTTTTTTTTCGTGATAGAATAGAACTTTTATCAGTCTGAGTTTGAATGATTCCTTCTGTCCTGTGTCTGTGCTGTAATAACTCAGATCTGAAAGCTGTATACCTCTTTAGTGTAAGGCAGTGTTGACTACCTTCAGTTTTAAAATGTGTTGCTATTAAATCTTATTTTAAACCAAAGCTTTTTGAAATAATCACAGTTTGAGTGTATATGTGATTCATTAATACAAATGAAAATGCCTGAAGGGGAAGAAAGTTAAATTTCTTTCTTAATCACTGAATTTGTGACCCTCAGGATCATTCTTCCTATATTACTGTAATAAATCAAGATGAGTTACTAAACAGTAGACATGTCGGTACTATAGTTTGTTGTTTATGTATTATTTGCCAGTATTTGTTCGTAAGCTTACTTTTCAAACTTCCTTAATTTCAGCTTGAAAGGTTTGTGAGGACTAAACTTAATTTTTACAAAATAATATTAAAGCTGTGTGTGTGTTTTTCTTTTTGTGGTTTTTTTTTGTTTTTTTGGTTTTTTTTTAAGGTGAGAGTAAAGGATTTCATCAGCCAATGCAACAGCCTGCTTCAACTTATTCAAGGGGATACCGTGGCAGAGGATTCTCTAGGGATCCATTTCCTCCTCAGTCAGGCCCTCCTGGTTTTTTGAGACCACAAGTAAGACCACCACAACTGTACTCCTCAGACAACAGAATACATCAGGAATCTCCAGGGTTTCCACAACCTCACAGAAAAGAAAATCCAATGATGCAACAGTATCCCTTTTCTCCTCCAGTTTTTGGTTCTGTTAATGAAATGAATCAATTCCACTTTCCGCCTTCAAATCTGAATATGATTTGGACAGGCCCGAGTATGTACAACACATCATACCCATTTCTGCCACCGCCACCACCTCCTCCACCTCCTCCAGAGAGCGATCCTTCTCAGTTCAGGCCTTACTGAGTTCCTGTAAATGTATATACAGAGCACTGCCGTAGAAGAACAACAGGCTGCCCAGACCGTATTCTCTTATTTTGGAGATGCTTCATTTTTCTGCAACAACAGATTGAATGCAGAGTTTGATGATTTGTGCAACATCCATAGAAGACTTTATATGTTTTGTGTTTCAAGAAAAATAAAATTGTATGATAAAAATAACTGAATATTAAGTAATGGTTTATTTTTATAATATCTGCTAGTTTGGGATGATAAATAAACTTTTGAAACTGGTATGTTGTGGTAGAAATCTGTTTTGTAATAAACTTAAGAATTTATCCAACTACTGTCTAATAGTGATGAGGATATGTAACATAGATTTTATTTTTAATATTTTCAGGGTGGTTGTATATTGCTATGCTAAGCCATTTTTCGCATTTTCTGCAAATTTTGAAATCTGCTTGCATGGAAAATCTGACACCTAAACTTTAGTCTAGGCTTACCACTGTTAATATAAGGCATGAATTCCTGTTATCCAACTTTCAGTATTCCATTAATTTCTTATTAACTGAGACTGGAGCTGGATGGTCACCAGATAAGAATTTGAACCAGCAGCTGAATTACTCTGTCAGATTTAGTGTCCCAAAATAACTATAGAAGATAAGTTATCAGTTAGATGTTTTGCAGTTAATATAGGTTGTAAAACTGCATGGTATGGGGCAGTTGAAAACGAGCATAACTTCTCTAGCTCTTCTTTTCTCCTAGTGCAGAAATGCCCATGGATACAAACAGTACATAGTCAGCCTGTCTAGGAAGAAGTCATCAGACCTGTTGGGGAGAGAACATATGCTGTGTCGGAATTCCTTTCTTTATACTTGTATCCAAATTGCTGATTGCTGTCGAAACTGCCTCTTCCAAATTATGGGGTTCATCAGCTTTCCCAGCCTACTTGTAGGAGGCAGGTGAAATTGTCCACAAAAGACAGCCTGGAACAACCTCAGCCTGTCCAAAGCATCCTGTAGTTGCACATCCTTATTCGCCATGGCAGTGGTTTCCAACTAGAATGGAAACCCTTAAACTGCATGAAGATTTTAAAGAGAGGGGAAAAAAAGTGTGAGACACAGACATCTTAAAGATTATTTTGGCACTGAAAAATCATTACTACTTGTAATGATTTTTGAATAATTAATGATACAATCACTGAACAATTGAGCAAATCTGGCAGAAGTGTGCAATATGTATTTTTGTTCTCAAATTAAGCTCTCGGGGTGTTGCTTAGACTTACTGTAATTTCAAATAAATTTCAGAAATTTAATGCACAGAGGGAGGGACCATTTTGTCAAGATGCTGCTACTGTGAACTACAACTGCGACTTGTAAGTTTTCTGCAATATACTTAAGTAATAATTCTCTAATCTGTCTAAAATTACTATTTGATAGGTGTGCAACTGAGAAGGTTGTATAGATCTCAAATTTTATGGAAAACGTACTGTACAGTGTCAGCAAACTGTTGCAGATTAAAGCATTCCAGACTTGGTTCTTGCAGATCCAATTCTAGTTTGTTGCAAATACATGCATTTTGTGGAGAAGGAGATGGGCTATCTAAGCTGTTACTAGCAGTGGGTTACAGGCGTCAGTAAACTCAATGTGGCTTCATGACTGAGGCTTAGCAAGTTTGCTTCGTGGGAGCTTCCATTGACTTGCCTAGACCTTGCTTTTTACTTGGTTTAGCTTTAACAGCAATTTCTTAATGACCAGGTGGGTATGGTTAATTTGACTTAAATGTACTTTTTTTTCCCTATGTTATAGGATTTTACCTAGATTGTAGCAGCAAGTAGCTCTTTTGAGTAGAATGGGGTATTATTAGAGTAAGATAGTGTAGAGAAATATAACAACATAAGCCTCAAGTGCAGCACAGAATGCAGGGTAGAGGAATACCTGGGATGTCAAGACAAGGGCCACGGGCTGGTGCTAGAAGCAAACTACTCTACACAGGTCAGAGAAATGTGATCCTGGCTCTAGGCAAGACTTAGTCTGAGTGTAACAGAGAGAAAAATTATATAATGTGTGTAAAGTGCACTACATAGAATAAAATCAGATGGCACTTTGAACATGCAGACAGATGAAGAAAGTGCAAGATGTTGCAAGTGTGTTATCAAACATAAAAGGATGAAGAAACTTTCAAGGTCA
Source organism: Geococcyx californianus (assembly GCA_013389885.1). NCBI lineage: Eukaryota > Metazoa > Chordata > Aves > Cuculiformes > Neomorphidae > Geococcyx > Geococcyx californianus. Next base: position 21,028 of record VWPV01003496.1, read on the forward strand.
TACTTGATGAGATGCTGATGACTTGCTGTCCCAGGCACAAACAGATGCCATCAGCCTTGAGATCCCAAAGGGGGAGCTGAAGGGTAATCAGCAGCAGGAAAAGGAGTGAGGTAATAGGAAACGTATGTACAACAATTTTAACTATTACTACTATTGAGACCTTTCTTTGTGTAAACTAATGTTCATTTTTTTCTGTCATAATTGGATCTGGGCTAATACTTCTTTGATTAGTCTGTTATGATTTCAGTTATATTAAGGTGTATCCTCTTTTCCCATGACAACATTTTGTGTGTAACAAAATCTGATATAAAAACAGGTTACAGAATGTAGTTCGATATAAATTTATTATGGTCTAAGCTATTTAATTAATGCTTGGTAGTTAACTGCAGTACCGGTTTTGTGTGCACTTGCTTGTTATGTCGAAACAAATTTTGCAGATGTTCTGCATTTGTGAGTACAGGTCACACGTGCAGAACTTTGCTTGGAATTGACTCAGGTTCTTCATTATAAAATTATTTGAGATCTAGGTATGACTACAGAGTTTGAAATATATAAATAATGTGTTAGAAAGAATAAACATTGCAGCAGATTGCTAAAGAAGCATTATCTTAGTTTGAAAACAGAGCTAGTGAAACTATACTTGTTTTCTTCATACTGCTCTCAATAGTGTGCTACACTGTCAGGCCCTGGTGTGTGGATCCCGTGTGCTGGATGCTTGCTATGGAGAAAGCAATATAAACTGGCCGGGATTTGGGGAGATCAGAACCTGAGGTGTGTTTGCAAGTGTAGCTGTTTAGGGAAAGAAAATAAAATGGTACACTTGAAAAAAAAAATCAATGTCATGGAAATACTTCTTTTCTGTCTTTAACTCTTAAAAATTTCTCTGTCCACAGGCCTTTAAAACCTTAGCTGTATGCTTTGGAAAACTGGCCTGACAATTTTAGTGGCAGAATAGCTAATTGTTTGGCCTTGGCTATTTTTATGTCAGGTTGTTTCATAGAAATCTGTGTTACTACATTACTGGGTTAAATTAAACACATTACTATATTAAAGTGTTAGAGCAATATGCTCTAATGGGATTACAGTAACTCTTCTGCTCAACTGTGCTCTTCTGTGTCTGGGACATCAATTCAGTTGTAGGCACAGCTGGGACAGATCCTTGGCAAATGAAGCACTTTTAAGACATCTCCCTTTTTCTCCTATGCTGGAAATTCAACAGTAATGTGCACCAGCTCAATTCCTGATCATTGCTACTTAAGAGCAGGCTCAGCTTTTTCATCTGAAATAATTTGATGCATAATGCGCCCTCTCTAGAGATTCTTCAAATTAAAAAAGCCAGACAGCCAGAAAATCAAATCCATTAGATGTGAATCATGCAGACATCAGGTCCTTGACACCAAGACTTTCTCAACAGATCTGCTCCAGCTGGTCAACACTACTTGCTAACATAGATAGTGTTTGGAATGTACTGCGATAAACCTTATTTTTCATGAACACTACTTAGAAACACTAACTTAGTAGAGGCACACAAAGACCAAAGGGCTTAAAAATCTGTTCTTTCTGGCTATAGGTACCATCCCACCTTGATGACAGTTGAAAAAACCAGCAAATGTCCCAGCAGGTTGACAGGTTGCTGCATGGGTAGACTGATACCAGAAAAGGTGATGAAGCCATCCAACTTCACTCCCTCTTCCCCCTCTCAAAAAAAAATAGCTGAATAAAAAACCCAAACTGGATATTGGATGTGTGAAATAATTTTGTGCGATGGAAATATTCAGCTGTGAGTGAAGAGGTGGATTCTAGTGTCTACAACCCTTACTGACTGCATTTCACATTAGTTCCTGAGCTTAACGCACAAAACCCCCAAACTACCTTAATTCCAGAATTTGACCTTTGGTATGTACAGATATCATTTGGTAGTTCTGCTGGATAACCACTCTGTTTTGACTATAAGAACTCTGAAATTGCACCACAGAGTGTTCTAAGGTGAATCAGACTTGAGGAAAAATGCCATCATGCCTTAAATTCCACGTGGAGTAACTTCACCTGTGAATTTATTTATGCTCCTTCAACCGACCAACCTAATCCACCAGTAATGCCTGAACTACTCACTGTTTTCTCCAAGTAGAATATTTTATATAGTTTTATATATATATTTTAACTTTTACTTTTTTTCACTGAATTTACTAAATTATTGGGAGGTTAGAACTTTACAATGCTTTGCTATAATACTGTGAGATATGGTTGAGAAGCCTATAAAAGCCTCTAAAAAAGAGACCGTTTCTTATTTGGTGGTTGTTCTTCCCTCTCAAAAGGTGAGTAAAGCAGTGTCAACAGAAAAGTTTTGTGTCCAGGACAATTTTCTGACGTGTCTCCTACCAGGCCTTTGCCTGTGCCGAAGTAGCAGTGATTGCTGGTCTCCGGCACTGTGATGGCTCAGATTCAAGTCTTCAGTGATGTTTTCCAGCAGGCCAATATTTCTCTCTTTACCTATGACGCACATGATGTCTACTTACAGATTCAGCCTGGAGAGCTGCAATAGTCCTTTAATGTTTTTAGTTATTCCCCCATTTAATGTTTCTTCATGGGCTGCTTTACAGAGAAAGGTGAGTGAAAAGCAAGAGAAAGGAGAGACTTGGAGGGAAAATTTGCTATAATTTCTCAAAAGGCCGAGGTTTATAAATAGAAGTATGGATGCAATAAACAATTTTACTGTATAAATAGCTGTAACTATGGTAACATGGGAAAATGAAAATTGTAATCACATATGTGACAGCATTCCTCTTAAACTTGTAAATCAACAACACTGGCACTTCTCCTGACTTATAACTCCAGTTTGAACAAGTGTCAGAAGTAAGAGAAGGCCAGGCTTTTCAGAGAGGTGAACAGCAGAAGGGCAAACAAATTTCTTAAAGGAAAATTCTGTTAAGTGCTGTGGGGAGAGGAGGAAGCTCATGCTGCAACAAATCTATCTGAAAGATGGTTGAACCTATGGTCCTGGAAGGATTCAGACTTTGGGCAAGGGCCTGTGTGATACAGTGTCCTTGCTTTGAGTGGAGAGGTGGACCTGAGGGTCTTGTGAGAGCCATCCCAACCTCAGCTGTTCTTGTTATTCTTCCGGAGTCTGTCATCTCATCAGAGACTTTTTGCCTCTAATACTGAAAGGCATGAGTGCCTAGCCTGAATTACTGCCTGGCTCTTCATTTGTGCTGTTCTGCTCTTTCATTATCCTACAGATTTTTATATCTAAAATATCCATGCTGTGCTAAAAGTTGGATTTGCTGTGGAAGATAATGACTGCTTCCATTTCACTGGATATAAGCTGATTTGAAGAATTGTTCCTTTATTAGTTGTTTGGGAACTAATGCTAATGCAAGTCTTAGTCACTGTCATTTTCCCTTAGGGGGTAAAACATTTTATATCGTACAACTTATTTTGAGAGTCACATAAAGAATAATAGTGCCCAAACATTTTTAAAAAAAAAAAAAACCAACAAAACAAAACACAAGGCAAAAAACCGCTGAGAATTATTTTTACCAAATGTTCTCTAAAGTAGCGATTTCTGCCTGAGTTGAGATTTTTCGAATCCCGCCAGGCACTCATACCAAGATGTATATTAGTACCACACAGATGAAAACTAGAATTAAGCATGTGTGTGTGGGTGTTATCTGTTTGCAGATTCTGTTCTCTTTGCAAGTCAATGGTATAGTCAGTTATTCATGTCTGGTGAATTTAGTGATGCGTGTAGTCTGACTTGAAGGACTGCTGAATCTCCACAGAACTTTGGTAATGGAATTTGCAATGGTGGCAAGTGAAAATACAGAAAACACTGCCAAGGGTGGAAAGGTAAATAAAAATATTACCTTAGGCATATCACTAGGCTCTTACAGAACTAATCACCTTTCAGTGCAAATACATAATTTTGGAAAGCACAAGTAATGTTCTTTATGTCAATCACTTTTTAGTTTACTCAGTATTATTGAATGTGTGTTAGTTCTCACTAGCTGTAAATGAAATCTCTGGTAACTATGGAAGAATATTTTTAATTTTCTTGTGAATCTGATGCTCTTAATTTTTTAGGTAATAATTTGTGAAAACACTTTGTTTATGGTTGAACTTGATGATCTCAAAAGTCTCTACCAACCAAAAGATTCTATATGATTTTTCTAAAGTTTTATGTGCGCCTGTTGAGGTCTAAAAGAGGTGGGAAGTATGCGTAATGCCTGCCTTTTATTAGCACGAAGCCAGCCACGTATACGCAGAGACAGCAGTGAGCAACTCTCACATGCTGTACCTTTGAACTTGGAAACAGAATTTTCCCTCTCTTCCACGCACGCCTAGGTAGCATGAGTACACAGGCATAAAATAACTTGCTTCACCAAGTGCTAAAACTAATGTGGTATTGATGATGGCTATGAAGTACCCAAGTTTGTTTATATTAAGTCTCAATGGCTATTGTTTGTATTATGTTCTAAACCAGCATATTTCACTCTGCAAGTTTCCTACTGTGGAAAGTAGGAAACGAAAATCTAGGAATTTCTTAATCATCAAGAATGACCTGCTACTTAATCTCAAACTAAGTTGTCATGGAGACTTGGCTTTTGGAAGAAGAAATACAGGTAAGAGAAGAAAAAACATCATTACCTATGTTAATTTAATAATCTTTACTCAGTTTTTAACTTGTAAATTAGGTGATCTTGAACCTTTTTTTGTGAGGATTGCACTCACTTGAGGTCTGAAAAAAAAAAAAATTATTCTTCAACATAAAACCAAAGAAAAGAGTACATTTTGTGAATTTTTGTTTGAATCCCTTAGTTGACAGTTTGACCAAAAGTAGACTTTCTGCAGTATTCAATATTCAAGTGAAAAGTATACCTACACTATAAAGACCTTTTTAACCTTTTTATTGGATCTTCGCACCCTTGATTCCACTCTTCCTAGGTTGTTTTTATAACAGTATGCTCTCTTAGATCTTTTATCAAACTTTACTAAAAGTTTGAAGAGGAGGCATTTTTGTGAACTTAGAAATTATGGTCAGCATTCAGTTTCCTGGTTAAGCTTTTCACTGAAATGCATTCACTTCAGAGATACTTGTGCATTTATTTATTATCCCTGCAGTCTCCACAGCTTCACTTTGCCACATTGCGATTGATCTTTGGTCTTGGTTAACACATACTGTAAAAGTTGCTTTGCTTTTCCTATTTCTTGGCAATCTGCAACACACATCTCTTCCTCTGTTATATCAAAAAGAGGTGCAATACCAGTTGCATTGATATTCTGGTTTTGGAGACTGGCTATTTGTTTTTTCCTTTCTAGTGTATCCAGTGCATACCCACTATATTCTCTTTCAGTTTACGGTATATCTGATTTTTGCTGTCAGTACAAATCTGACCCCAAATTGCTCAGGCATTAAAGGCTTCCATCCCCCAAGAATAAAGTGATGAAGTGATGACAGCAGAGTTTGAGATGGAAAAAATTACTGTACTCTAGAGGAAAATACAGCCTTGGGTAAGTTATATAGGTCATGACGCTCTTTTGTTTGTGAGTAGAGAATCCTGTTTGCTATTCATTTTACTATTCCAATGTAGGGAAAAAAAGACTTGGCAGGAAGGGGATTATCATACCCCTCAAAATGAAGGTGTGTCTGGGCATGACAGTATAGGACATTCTGATCATTATATTGTCACCCTCCTTCTCTTAAGCAAATCAACAATTTGCAGAAGGATAAAGCAGGAGGGGAAAACCAGCAAAAAGCTACGGCATTTATCAAATTTTGGATTCATAGGTAAAATATTTCCTATTAAGTTCAAACTCATTTTAGTGGAATATATCCCACATTGGAAGGGGACTGTATTATAACTAACCATAGAGAAAGCATCCATTCAGAGAAGAGACAATTCCAGTTTGTTCCAAGTTAAGGTCAGTGTGCCCTGTGCCTGTAACTGGCTCAGAGATTCTGTTCGAAAAGCCATTTCAGGCAGAATCAATCTAGCTAGTACCGATGTCCACAAAGCATTAAACTTTGGATCCTGAGAGGAATGCAGTTTGTATCTCAGGGGAAATCAGGGTCAGATACTAGGTTTCTCATCAATCTAAACCAATTAGAAACTTTTAAAGACCCATTTTTACACACTATTGTGATATAAAGATTGCATAGAAATGAGTGTAAAATGCTTTTATTTAGTGATTGCCTTTGTTATTTCTGCACATAATTTGATTAGTAAAGTTTAATCTTGAAAAATATTTACTTAAAATGTAATTTACAGCAGAATACATGTAAATAAGAAGTATACAGTGTCAATAAGAAAATATACTGTATGTCATTTCAAGCAGCTACATACAAATATGAAAACAAAGTCATTTTGCAGCAGTTTAATGTTGTATTTTTGGGTACTGTAATATACCTGTGATAGATACTGAAAATGAAAACATCCTCATGGATGCTAAGAATAAGCGAAACAAAAACCGAACAATCTTTCTTCAGAGTTTTACAGTTAATTGTTTCTGCAATTAAATGACTTTATCTATTTGAGACTCTGCAATAGTTTGACTAGACTAATTCAGATTTCTGATTTGGGCATTCCTTGACATGTACTTGTCACTTATTCAGTGGTGCTAAGAAAACTGTTGAACATGAGAGGTGTGAGGCAAAGGATTAGAAGATAGAAATTGAGCTACCGCTGATACCTTCTTGACATTCACTGTATCGCAGGTCTAAGAAAAGAAAATTAGCTAGGCATTTTTAAAGTATAAGGGATTTAGATGTGTATCTTCCTGCAGGGTTTGTGGGATACATGTCCAAATCACATTGCTTTCTTTTCCTGTAGTCCTCTATGGAAATATTAATCTAAAATTGCTTTGAGAGAGAAGATTGACTTAAAATGAATCTGATATTTTCCTACTTATTTTTATAATATGAGTAAAATAATTTTATTTGTATTGAATACTAGAGCAAATGAGACTTTAACATACTGAATTTGTCAAGATAGAGAACACTAAGTTAACTTTTTAGGGAATTAATTAGTTTTTGTAAATTACAGACTAATTTGATTTGCCTTTTAATCAAGATTCAGGTATTAGGTGTTTTGTGGATCACTGAATTCTTTGCAAGATGTACTTTAAGCATAGATTCTATATTGCCAGTGCATACTATTGGTTTTGAAGATCTTATGAGCAGGACTTCTCAGTCTTTAACTCAAAAGCTATTTAAACCCCAACTTTTTTTATTTGTGGATGAAAGTGTATATCTGCAAAAATATGTTTAAAATTGGCACTCCTGAACTTTGAGTGTTTCATTGTCCAGGGATGACAATATTCTTTAAATTTTTCATAGTTTATGAATCCATGTAATAAGGTACAGGGGGACTTAAAAATAAGAACTCCAATATGGTTTTGCAGGAAAAAGTCTAAACAAACTCTTTTTTCAACAGGCATCTAGAGGATTTTTTAGTAGAATATTTTAGCACTAATTCAGGATTTTAAACCCTGGAAAAATGCAGTTTAGCAAATATCAGTGTTTGATGCTTACCTGTAGAAATGGAAAAGTATTACCTGAAAACTATTTCCCAACTTTGGATCTATTACCAGAAAGCATTATTTATTTCTCTGTCAGATTTCTAGGCTTATTCACACTTTTCTTTACCCTTGAGCCTTTTTTCTTTAGAATTAAAACCCTACAAAAGTGCCTGAGTTCCTACAGATGGTCAATCGTTAATCCAGTTCAGTTGTGATTTTCTGCTTCAGTCTCCAAATACGGAACATAAATGAGTAAACAAAGAATACTCATGACTGACTCTGAACTAGCTTATAATGTAATAGAAGAGGAGACATAGAAAATCTTTGAAGCTGGGTTTTATGTCTTGCTTAGACTGTAATTTTCAGAAGTAATCTTAGGAAGCAAATCCTCTTTTCAGCAAGGAAGAATTTTTTATAGACAGTTGGTCTTAGGTATCATCTAATGTTTTATATCCAACAAAGAGTTCTAGTATTGATACAACGAAACGTGTGCATGTATATATAACAATCTATAATATATATACTTTAAAATATAAATACTAAGTTATCATTATTACTAATAAATAGGAGTATATATGTATAGAAATATTTGTTAGGTATTTTGAAGTAATATAACTCAGCCTGCCTTATGCTACATTTCAACAGTAGACAGAAAATTGCAGATTAAAGAGTTAGCAGTTGCTGCAAAACTGTTGAGTCAAAGTGACTGAGCATGTTAATGCTCTTATTCCCTTGAACTGTATTAAGTAAAATGTTAATCTAAATAATCTCATGAGGCAAAGAAAACGCTTCTTTTTTTGGAGAACTTGCTGCATTTTGCTCACCTTACCCGTGGTTGCTGGGCTGACTGTGCATGGTGTTTTCCCTGTGCAAGTGACTGAATGGAGTGATTCTCCTTTCAAGGCAGTTTCTGTGGTGGTTCACTGTTGTGTTCCATGTGGTATGTCGGCAGATCAAGGCCTTGCTGTCATGTGGAAGCATTGCCTTTTTGCCTTTTAATTTTATTTTTTAAGTTAGCCATCCCTAAAGGGTGTGGTTTCACGAGCAGGATGTAAAAATTGCACTGAAAAGGTGGCCATGCCCTCTCTGCTGAGTTTCTATCTGTTTCTTCTGAAAATAACAGTGCTCATCTTTCAGCGGAATTAGTTTTGACTCAGCTGAAAAATAAATCTAATAGTAAGAGAAAAGATGTCGAGGAAATCTGATTGATCATGCAGCTTACTTGAAAGACAAAGACCTGTTGGAGCAGATTCAGAGGGCCACAGAAATTATCATCAAAAGGACAGAAAGTATCTCCTATGAAGAAAGTTGGAGAGAGTTGGGGTTGTTCAGCCTGGAGAAGACCTTATTGAAGCCTTTCTATACTTAGAGGGGGCTTATAAGAAAGATGAGGACAGACTTTGTAGCAGGATTTGTTGTAACAGGACAAGGGCTAATGTTTTTAAACTAAAAGAGGGTAAATTTAGACTAGGTATAAGGAAGAAATTCTTTACTGTGAGAATGGTGAAATGCTGGAACAGGTTGCCCAGAGACGTGGTAGACACCTCATCCCTGGAAACATTCAGGGCAATTTTGGACTGGGCTCTGAGAAACCTTATTTAGTTGAAGACATCCCTCCTCATTGCAGGGGAGTTGGACTAGACAACCTTTAAAATTCCCTTCCAAACCAAACTACTCTATGACCCTAAGAAAGTGGATGGTCTTGTATATTGTTTTGAAGATTTTCAACAACCATATTTCTTTATCTTCATCTTAGTGGTATTTTTTCTTCAGATTATTAACTTTGTCAAACTCTTAGTGATTAAAAAAATAATAATCTGTAGCTTTAACTTTACAACTACGCATTTAAATTCATTAATTTCCTTATCATAACTTGTTTCCTATATTCAATTCTGTTGGCATGTACTACCGCATTTCAAATTCCCTTAAAGCTGTGATTATAAAAGAGGGTAGGCTTTTTGAACTCAAGAAGCAATTTGCTAACTTCCAGGTGTATTTACAGTGCCTCTTGATGATCAAGTAATCTTGATGATTAAAACCACTACTTGACAAGTATTTTCTAATTTTCACTTACATCACGCAGAAGCCAAAGACAGCAAATAAAATAGATACTTTATAACATGTAAGTAGATGCATGTAAAAATTTCAACATGGAAAGAGAACTACTTTTATTCCCAAAGAAACATTTTTCTTGATGCTCATTACTTAGGATGAAATTTTGCATCCCTTAATATTTTTGAATTTGCTTTGTACACAGAAAATTGTTTTTCTTTAAAGAAGCCCTTCTTCCCTCACTCCTCTGGTATGTAAATAGTATATGAGGTACAAATACAAAAGTGAGAAGTACCTAACAGAGCTATTTATTCAGCTATAAGCACAACAAAAATCAGTCAATGCTGAGGTTTTAAAGTTTATACTTATAGTCACAAATTCTCCACGTATATAACTGAAACAGCAGAATCAAATTATTCTTTGTAGACTATACTGAAGTAGCAAATATTTTCCAGTAGAGATTTGGACTTCAGTGAAGATTCTGCAAAAACTTATGCACAGAGGTAAGTCTGTAGTCATACGAGAGCTCAAACCAATTCTTTAGTATCTGCATAACCATACTCTATCCCTCTTTTATCTCCTCAAAGAAGAAGTGGTTTAACATCTTGGATATAACAATCTCAGACAAATCGTAAGATTGAGGGAGGGAAGATTACAGGAGGAAACTGGGTGCATCTGCACAGCTCCTGAGGCTGGAGGAGGTTGCACAAGAATGTGATTTGTAGTCTTTAGGTAGAGAGGGGAATGATATGAAGTCCCTAGTGTACGCACTAACCTTGGCCATCAGAATTCAGTGCACAGTCTTGCTGCTTCAAATGCTTTATTTCTTGTAGTGTTTCACTATTTAGTTCTCACACACTTGAGGTATACTTTGCCTTTATATTTGAAAACTGTGTTCTGGCTGCCACTCAACAATGTTCAAAGGCCTGACTTCTGACAAGAAAATTTGTTAGGTAGTCCCTAATCATATTCACATGCATATGTGCACAGGCACACAAACATCTTTCTGATTTGCAAGGATGTCAAAGTTTGTTTTTTAGATAAAGGAAAGATCTATTGAGTTTATTTTGATTATTTTTTTATTATTATTATTTTAAACAAAATGTATAAACCTTACATTTAAAGTGGATATTAAAAACTGGAGATTACTGTTGTTCATCTGGAAAATATCAACCTGTAAAAATGGAATCATCTCCTGAAAAAGTATCAGTTAGTGAAATTCCTGAGGCAATATTCTGAAAAAAAGGTTGGAATCTCTGAAAATAATATTTACTGCTCTGAATTCATTGTGTGGCCAAAAATGGGACAGAGGAGTGTATAAGCCCTCATGTAGCTGTGTGACAAAGGTGCCTGGCTCCATTGGAGTTCCCCTGTAAATTTATGTGAATATTTTCAATAGTGATTAGTTGGAAGATTTTTATTAAGGAGATGTTTAAATTTTTTTCTGAAATTAGCTTGAGACGCTTTGTATGTGCTAGATTTGTGCAAGGTTTTCTGTAGGTGTGGCTGCCGTCCTCTTCCTTGCCTGCACTTAGGCCAAAACTACCTCGTGGATTGCTGCAAACTTAGGGAAGAATGACTTGAAAGCTGAATGGCAGTAAAGGACCTGGTGGTGTTGTNAGTTAGCCATCCCTAAAGGGTGTGGTTTCACGAGCAGGATGTAAAAATTGCACTGAAAAGGTGGCCATGCCCTCTCTGCTGAGTTTCTATCTGTTTCTTCTGAAAATAACAGTGCTCATCTTTCAGTGGAATTAGTTTTGACTCAGCTGAAAAATAAATCTAATAGTAAGAGAAAAGATGTCGAGGAAATCTGATTGATCATGCAGCTTACTTGAAAGACAAAGACCTGTTGGAGCAGATTCAGAGGNGCACAGGTAGACATGAAGGCCAACAACATCCTGGCTTGTATCAGAAACAGTGTAGTCGGCAGATCTAGTGAAATGATTTTCCCTTGTACTCAGCATTGGTGAGGCCACACCTTGAATACCATGTTCAGTTTTGGGCCCTTCACTGCAAGGAAGACATTGAGATGCTCAAGCATGTGCAAAGAAGGGCAAAGAAGCTGATGAGAGGTCTGGAGCATGAGTCTTATCAGGAGGAATTGGAGTTGTTTAGCTTGGAGAAAAGGAGGCTGAGGGGAGACTTTATTGTTCTTTACAACTACCTGATAGGAGATTGTAGTGAGGCAAGTGTTATTCTCTTTTCCTGAATAACAAATGGTAATTGATTCATCATGCCTGGAAGTATTTAAAAGATGTATAGATGTGGTGCTTAGGGACATGGTTTAGTGGTGGACTCGGCAGTGCTAGTTTTACACTTGAACTTTATGATATTAAAGGTCTTTTCAGTCCCCAGCGATTCTTTGATTAGTTTTTCATAAATGATTCAAGAACATCTGTGGAATAATAGTGTGTCCTTTCTCTTCAGGGGCTCACTGTTGTTCTATGAGGATGATAATGCAGGAATACATTAGGTCCTGTACGTGTTTGAGCTGAATTCTTCCACAGCCCTGAATGGCGTCAAGATGTAGTTGTAGCAGCAAATCGGTGATTTAGGTAAATGCTTTTAAAATATATCTGCTCTTTTCCATGTAGTGCTATTGCCATGACTTTCATCATGTTCCTGAAATTTCTGCCTTCTGTTCTTGGTCAATAGCCTGTGTATTTGTTAAAATTCTATTACTTTTGTAATTCATAATGCATTAGCTCGTTTTGGAACATGCTGTCATCCTGTTTTAGGGAAAAGGAGCTTGATTGCGGTGGTTAGATTTGTGACTTCTGTTTTGTTAGGCAATTTCTCTTTTATATCACCCGTATTCCGAAGTGGAAAGAAGATGGTAGTTAGAGGACTACAACAACAACAAAAAAAACCCCAGACTCTCTAAAGGTAGAATAGATACAGAAAACTTATGGTTTGTAGTTAGATGTAATGCAGCGGTGGCATTTGGGTACCTAACAGCAGCCGACTTGCATTATGTTGCAAGAAGCAACCTATCTCCTATGAAAGCACGGCTTCAGTCTGAGGCAGAGGTTTGAAGTACAGAGGTGAGAGTGAATTATTCAAGGTCACACAGCAGGTCAGAGGAAGAGCAAGAAAGCGAGCAGGTTGTGAAGAGAAGCCCAGTACTGCTAGGAAGATAAGCCTTTGAACAATTTATTTCCATAGAGGCATGCTACTACAGTCTTTTGATTTTGAGTGAGCTTTCACTCCAATAGTGCTAAGATCTAACCCATTGTATTTACAAAAGAGGCTTCATGACGTAGTTCTGAAGTACCTGTCACTCTGATATTTTGGTTCCTACACAGTTGATTCATTGGGATTTGATCTTTGTTAAGAGTGGCAACTATATTACTCATACTCTGCTTGTTCGTAAACTCTAAATTCAGAAGGGACACTTTTTAAAAGTGTTACCAGCAAGAGTACTTGAGTTGAATTATTCCATCTCAAGATGGTGACTTTCTCACTATGATACCAGAAGCTCCGGCTCTGTCAGAAATCTCAGTCCTTTCAAAAAAACAGCTCTTCCTTTCACTGTCTTTATCGTTGGGAAGGGTAGCTGCAGAGAAAAAGCAGAGGTTTCTGCTCATGACCTGAAGAGGGTTTTGTGCAAGTTGATGGAGGAAAAGAGTGCCGAGGAAGGTCAGAATGGTTCCTTTCTCTCTGCTACCCCTCTGAATTCAGCTTTTGCTCTTTCATCTTCCCATTTTCTCTCAGGGATATCAGGTCTGCAAAGGGTCAGAAAGGAGACCTCTGCTTTAAACAGACAGGTAAAATTTCTGCCAGACGTCTTTCACTCTCAACTCAGCAAAAGGATGCGTAATAGTGTTGTTAGAAATCTGTAGACTGAAAAAGAATTGTTAAAATAGGTACAAGGAAAGCAAGTACAACTGGTAGTTGTAATGTTAAAGTTAAATTTAAGGACTTCTGAACATAACATCTCTGTGCATTTAAGTATATAATTGTATGTTGCAAGGTACTATTAGTGTCATTCAAAATTCAGCAATAAAAGTCATTGCACAATGTTATTTTTAACATTTTTCTGACAAGCGTGGTCTCTAGACTATCTATGTTTTCCTAACCACTAGGAAGAGCTCATAAATGAGACCAGACAAGAACTGTTAATGAGGTCGACTGTCTTTATGAATGNGGAACAGGTTGCCCAGAGACGTGGTAGACACCTCATCCCTGGAAACATTCAGGGCAATTTTGGACTGGGCTCTGAGAAACCTTATTTAGTTGAAGACATCCCTCCTCATTGCAGGGGAGTTGGACTAGACAACCTTTAAAATTCCCTTCCAAACCAAACTACTCTATGACCCTAAGAAAGTGGATGGTCTTGTATATTGTTTTGAAGATTTTCAACAACCATATTTCTTTATCTTCATCTTAGTGGTATTTTTTCTTCAGATTATTAACTTTGTCAAACTCTTAGTGATTAAAAAAATAATAATCTGTAGCTTTAACTTTACAACTACGCATTTAAATTCATTAATTTCCTTATCATAACTTGTTTCCTATATTCAATTCTGTTGGCATGTACTACCGCATTTCAAATTCCCTTAAAGCTGTGATTATAAAAGAGGGTAGGCTTTTTGAACTCAAGAAGCAATTTGCTAACTTCCAGGTGTATTTACAGTGCCTCTTGATGATCAAGTAATCTTGATGATTAAAACCACTACTTGACAAGTATTTTCTAATTTTCACTTACATCACGCAGAAGCCAAAGACAGCAAATAAAATAGATACTTTATAACATGTAAGTAGATGCATGTAAAAATTTCAACATGGAAAGAGAACTACTTTTATTCCCAAAGAAACATTTTTCTTGATGCTCATTACTTAGGATGAAATTTTGCATCCCTTAATATTTTTGAATTTGCTTTGTACACAGAAAATTGTTTTTCTTTAAAGAAGCCCTTCTTCCCTCACTCCTCTGGTATGTAAATAGTATATGAGGTACAAATACAAAAGTGAGAAGTACCTAACAGAGCTATTTATTCAGCTATAAGCACAACAAAAATCAGTCAATGCTGAGGTTTTAAAGTTTATACTTATAGTCACAAATTCTCCACGTATATAACTGAAACAGCAGAATCAAATTATTCTTTGTAGACTATACTGAAGTAGCAAATATTTTCCAGTAGAGATTTGGACTTCAGTGAAGATTCTGCAAAAACTTATGCACAGAGGTAAGTCTGTAGTCATACGAGAGCTCAAACCAATTCTTTAGTATCTGCATAACCATACTCTATCCCTCTTTTATCTCCTCAAAGAAGAAGTGGTTTAACATCTTGGATATAACAATCTCAGACAAATCGTAAGATTGAGGGAGGGAAGATTACAGGAGGAAACTGGGTGCATCTGCACAGCTCCTGAGGCTGGAGGAGGTTGCACAAGAATGTGATTTGTAGTCTTTAGGTAGAGAGGGGAATGATATGAAGTCCCTAGTGTACGCACTAACCTTGGCCATCAGAATTCAGTGCACAGTCTTGCTGCTTCAAATGCTTTATTTCTTGTAGTGTTTCACTATTTAGTTCTCACACACTTGAGGTATACTTTGCCTTTATATTTGAAAACTGTGTTCTGGCTGCCACTCAACAATGTTCAAAGGCCTGACTTCTGACAAGAAAATTTGTTAGGTAGTCCCTAATCATATTCACATGCATATGTGCACAGGCACACAAACATCTTTCTGATTTGCAAGGATGTCAAAGTTTGTTTTTTAGATAAAGGAAAGATCTATTGAGTTTATTTTGATTATTTTTTTATTATTATTATTTTAAACAAAATGTATAAACCTTACATTTAAAGTGGATATTAAAAACTGGAGATTACTGTTGTTCATCTGGAAAATATCAACCTGTAAAAATGGAATCATCTCCTGAAAAAGTATCAGTTAGTGAAATTCCTGAGGCAATATTCTGAAAAAAAGGTTGGAATCTCTGAAAATAATATTTACTGCTCTGAATTCATTGTGTGGCCAAAAATGGGACAGAGGAGTGTATAAGCCCTCATGTAGCTGTGTGACAAAGGTGCCTGGCTCCATTGGAGTTCCCCTGTAAATTTATGTGAATATTTTCAATAGTGATTAGTTGGAAGATTTTTATTAAGGAGATGTTTAAATTTTTTTCTGAAATTAGCTTGAGACGCTTTGTATGTGCTAGATTTGTGCAAGGTTTTCTGTAGGTGTGGCTGCCGTCCTCTTCCTTGCCTGCACTTAGGCCAAAACTACCTCGTGGATTGCTGCAAACTTAGGGAAGAATGACTTGAAAGCTGAATGGCAGTAAAGGACCTGGTGGTGTTGTCAACAGCCGGCTGAATATGAGCCAGTAGTGGGCACAGGTAGACATGAAGGCCAACAACATCCTGGCTTGTATCAGAAACAGTGTAGTCGGCAGATCTAGTGAAATGATTTTCCCTTGTACTCAGCATTGGTGAGGCCACACCTTGAATACCATGTTCAGTTTTGGGCCCTTCACTGCAAGGAAGACATTGAGATGCTCAAGCATGTGCAAAGAAGGGCAAAGAAGCTGATGAGAGGTCTGGAGCATGAGTCTTATCAGGAGGAATTGGAGTTGTTTAGCTTGGAGAAAAGGAGGCTGAGGGGAGACTTTATTGTTCTTTACAACTACCTGATAGGAGATTGTAGTGAGGCAAGTGTTATTCTCTTTTCCTGAGTAACAAATGGTAATTGATTCATCATGCCTGGAAGTATTTAAAAGATGTATAGATGTGGTGCTTAGGGACATGGTTTAGTGGTGGACTTGGCAGTGCTAGTTTTACACTTGAACTTTATGATATTAAAGGTCTTTTCAGTCCCCAGCGATTCTTTGATTAGTTTTTCATAAATGATTCAAGAACATCTGTGGAATAATAGTGTGTCCTTTCTCTTCAGGGGCTCACTGTTGTTCTATGAGGATGATAATGCAGGAATACATTAGGTCCTGTACGTGTTTGAGCTGAATTCTTCCACAGCCCTGAATGGCGTCAAGATGTAGTTGTAGCAGCAAATCGGTGATTTAGGTAAATGCTTTTAAAATATATCTGCTCTTTTCCATGTAGTGCTATTGCCATGACTTTCATCATGTTCCTGAAATTTCTGCCTTCTGTTCTTGGTCAATAGCCTGTGTATTTGTTAAAATTCTATTACTTTTGTAATTCATAATGCATTAGCTCGTTTTGGAACATGCTGTCATCCTGTTTTAGGGAAAAGGAGCTTGATTGCGGTGGTTAGATTTGTGACTTCTGTTTTGTTAGGCAAGTTCTCTTTTATATCACCCATATTCCGAAGTGGAAAGAAGATGGTAGTTAGAGGACTACAACAACAACAAAAAAAACCCCAGACTCTCTAAAGGTAGAATAGATACAGAAAACTTATGGTTTGTAGTTAGATGTAATGCAGCGGTGGCATTTGGGTACCTAACAGCAGCCGACTTGCATTATGTTGCAAGAAGCAACCTATCTCCTATGAAAGCACGGCTTCAGTCTGAGGCAGAGGTTTGAAGTACAGAGGTGAGAGTGAATTATTCAAGGTCACACAGCAGGTCAGAGGAAGAGCAAGAAAGCGAGCAGGGTGTGAAGAGAAGCCCAGTACTGCTAGGAAGATAAGCCTTTGAACAATTTATTTCCATAGAGGCATGCTACTACAGTCTTTTGATTTTGAGTGAGCTTTCACTCCAATAGTGCTAAGATCTAACCCATTGTATTTACAAAAGAGGCTTCATGACGTAGTTCTGAAGTACCTGTCACTCTGATATTTTGGTTCCTACACAGTTGATTCATTGGGATTTGATCTTTAAGAGTGGCAACTATATTACTCATACTCTGCTTGTTCGTAAACTCTAAATTCAGAAGGGACACTTTTTAAAAGTGTTACCAGCAAGAGTACTTGAGTTGAATTATTCCATCTCAAGATGGTGACTTTCTCACTATGATACCAGAAGCTCCGGCTCTGTCAGAAATCTCAGTCCTTTCAAAAAAACAGCTCTTCCTTTCACTGTCTTTATCGTTGGGAAGGGTAGCTGCAGAGAAAAAGCAGAGGTTTCTGCTCATGACCTGAAGAGGGTTTTGTGCAAGTTGATGGAGGAAAAGAGTGCCGAGGAAGGTCAGAATGGTTCCTTTCTCTCTGCTACCCCTCTGAATTCAGCTTTTGCTCTTTCATCTTCCCATTTTCTCTCAGGGATATCAGGTCTGCAAAGGGTCAGAAAGGAGACCTCTGCTTTAAACAGACAGGTAAAATTTCTGCCAGACGTCTTTCACTCTCAACTCAGCAAAAGGATGCGTAATAGTGTTGTTAGAAATCTGTAGACTGAAAAAGAATTGTTAAAATAGGTACAAGGAAAGCAAGTACAACTGGTAGTTGTAATGTTAAAGTTAAATTTAAGGACTTCTGAACATAACATCTCTGTGCATTTAAGTATATAATTGTATGTTGCAAGGTACTATTAGTGTCATTCAAAATTCAGCAATAAAAGTCATTGCACAATGTTATTTTTAACATTTTTCTGACAAGCGTGGTCTCTAGACTATCTATGTTTTCCTAACCACTAGGAAGAGCTCATAAATGAGACCAGACAAGAACTGTTAATGAGGTCGACTGTCTTTATGAATGATGATGCATTATATATAATTTACTATAAACCATCCTATTCATAGATTGTATCAAATTTGTAAGTGTTATATCAGTCAGCCTTCTACTTTCTTTCAAATTTTTGGGCACAGTTTAAGTAAATTGACTTGGAAATTCACTTTAAAAATCAAGCTGTTTTTCTCACAGAATCTTTACAAATTGCTGTGGGATTTTTGTGAGGGGAATTTTATTTATTTATTTTTTACCATTCTACTGAAATGCTAGTGTTTCAAAGAAATAATAAGGAATTGAAGCCTACCCTGAACTAAGACTACATCAATACAATACTGTAGAAATTAATCTCTCCTGGGGTCTTTTTGGTAACAACTATTCAGTGCTACCTTGCAAATCTACGTAATTTTAACAAACAAACTTTTTTTTTTTTAAGTTCTGTACTACTTTCAGTTGCTCTCAATCTTTTTTTTATTACATTTTTGAATTGATCAGTGACTGTAGGTGCTGTACTATCCCTTTTAGCAGCAATCTCAGCTCACTAAGAGTCCACTCCCTGAGGAATCAAATGGATGAAATTTTAAAGATTACTTATATCACTGTTGCCAAGTTACCTGACTCCTCTGCACTTGCTGACTGCAGCCTCAAGTGCCAGCATTTCCCCTCCTGCTGTGGCTGTACAGGTGTTGATTCAGCACAGTTAGAGATTAGTATTTGAAAATATAGCACAAATCCATAAATTCAAGACATGATTGGGATTTTTTTTTTTTATTTCAAATGTTCGCTAAGACTTTTTTGAGCACTTTCTTAGGGGTAGAAAATGGAATATTCTGGCTTTGTAGAAGGATTATTACTCCTTATTAATATCTAGCAGATATGGCAGTGTGTTTTTTCAAGTGTACGTTATTAAAATTTGCTCCTTTTTCATGAAGGAACGTGTGTGATTTCTTCACTAGTTATTAGTACCGACCAAAGCTGCAGAGACTGTTGTAGCACAGTTTAGCCATTGTGTCCCAACTCTACTCAACCCTGTGTCAATTTTACTACTTGTCTTGTAGATTATATCATCTTCACAGGAAGTGGTATTTATTTAATATTTATTCAGTATGAAGAACAGTATATCACAATTAAGATGATATTGTGAAAGGCACTAATTCCAAGTGAGTAGGAATAATAATTCTAATATGCTATCTTATGCTGAGCCAGAAGAAAAAAAAATGCTTCAGTTTGAGACACTTGATCTTTTATCTATAACAAAAATAAGTCAAACTCCAATAGATTCAGACACTCAGTTCTTTGACAAGAATTTGTTCTTGGAAGGTGTCAGCCAGGCTTCTGTTTTACTATTCTTATTTTTTCAGGTAAACATGTTTGTAAATGTTGTTCTCAATGTTTTCTTACCACTCTGATCTCACAGGACCAGAAAGTAAATAGTGAAAACCAAACCTTTCTTGATCCCCAAACAGTTTCCCTTTATTCCTGAAATTGAGAAGCCAAATGCTTGCAAGTTTTGTAAAAACATTTCAATATTTCTACAAACATTGCTTCAGTATTCTAAACCTGCTGCTCTTAAAACTCTCACTGGGTTATTTGAGACAGCTGAGATCTAGCAACAGTGAATATGATTTTATGAGCAGTTAGAAATAGGTCATGAATGACGATATAAAATATTTTCTACTTGTTTTACCCCAGGATTCAGTTGCAGAGAATAGTTCAACACTATTAAAAAAACAGCGAACAGTTTAAACATTTATAATTTAAGAACAATTGGAGAAATCCTATGGAAGATACTTTCTGTAGGGAAAGAGGTGAGGAATTTTATTTTCTTAGGTTATTCTATAGCCCTTCCTAAGGATCTATTTTGTGTTCTGAGATAACTGTAGACAAGTAGCACATTGAAGGTGATCACTGTGAGAGGGCTGAAACAGTAGTGACGTCATTGCACACAAGCTGTATGTTTGCCGTAGGAGAACAATATCCTCTGTCATGATGCAGGTCTTCAAAATCCACTAGAGTGCATATTGGCAGCTACACTGGCAGCCTAAGGAGGAATGGTGCAAAATTATGTGTCTCTGTGTGTGAAAGCTATGTTAGTAGTAAAATAAAGATCTGCTGAGAGGGCAAGTCCATCATAAAGGTGTCTTTCCTGCTGTTCCCTGTAAGACTCTGCATGGTGCTCAGCTGACACTTCCTTGTTATTTGTAAGACTTTTCTGAACCATAGTCTAAACAGAAATCAGCTGCTTGCAAATACAAGGTTCTTTATGATTCTTCCAGAATGTCACATTAAGAAATGTAAATAATTTGCTAAAGCTAAATTCCTAGTGAAATAATTTCAGCAGCTGGAGATTCTATTGTAATGTCTTTGGAACTCGCAGTTAGGATCAGTGATGGACATAGCCATATTGTTATGCTATGTCTTGGTGAAAGAAAAGCATGGATATTCAAAAAGGTTAACTGAAACTGAAGTGATTGATAATGTCATGCACATTACATCGCTTTTGTCCTCAAGGAACTAAAATGAGAAGCTTCTTAAAAAGTACACAATCCTTGGAGCTTCAGCAAATACCTAAATTACAGGCCTGATTGAAAGCCATTTAAGATCAATGTAAGTAACTTTTTATCTTTGAAGACTTTGAATTGGCTTCTTAATTTCCTTGGTGTAATTTGAAACTGAATCTGAAACTTTTAGGCATTCACTGTCCCATAGCTGGGGCCATACAAAGTACGCTGAAGTACCCCATGACTACCGGTCTAGGTTTCCCATGTAAGAAAACTACAGTGCATGGGATAATTTATTTTTCTGTGTTTTGTCCTCATATGCTTTACAGACATGGCGACAGTGAGACCTGGAGCTGAGAACTGAGAAATGTTACTGGGTCCTCTCCTCAGCTGTGCCTGTGACTGTTACAGTACAGTGCTCTGGTCTGGTTCTGGATCTCATAAGCAGAAAAGTACTATTTGTGGTCAGTAAAATCTGGCAAGGAAGTTTCATATTCCATATTTAATCTAGCTGCTAAACAGACCTTGGTCACCACAATAAATTTAATTAAAAATTTACATCTTTTATGGAAAAGTCACATCAGGTGATGCTCAGCTCAAAGGACATGGTCTGAAACAAAGTGTAGGAAAGAGGAGGTGCTTTTTCTTATTCTTAATGGGTTTCTCACTAGGGGTAGTGTTTAGCAGTTTTAACACTATAAGTTTTTGTCAGATACAAGACTAAGATGGGACTCAGATAGGTAATAAGGGGTTATTCCATACTAAATCATTCCCCTTACTCTGCTCTTACTGCATCCATGAACCGATGAACAGTTGCTAAGGCTTGGGAAGAACAAAAGATTCTTTTTATTGACTGTTTCTTGGCACAAGGTAAACCATATGTTAAGATTACAAAGGAAAAAAACTCAGTGGGGAAAAAGATCCTTTATTGTATGTCTTTATATAATATGACTTAGTTTTGCTGCACAAGGGAGCTGTAATTTTAGTATTTTCTTGTATTATTTTGCCTTTTAAGTTGCTGTTAAGAGTTCAGACCAGGAAAACTGAAATACTGTGGAATGGTGGCACCTGGTATCTCTGATAATTGGAGTCTGCTTCAGCCTGGGTTCTACTTTTAAAAAGCTCTGTGACCTATTTTGGTAGAATTGTCCTTGTAGAACTGAGAGTCTCTTAGGAGACTGTACATACTAAGCTTTTTCAGAGACATAAATGCCTGTTTATTCAAGTCTTGGACGAAGACTGAAAATTGTTTATCACTGAAGTCAACTGTGGATATACACCTAGATCTCGGCTTGTATAGTTTAGTCTATGAAGTTTTATTAATTACAGCCTAAAGCAACACTTGACCTGTATTTTTTTCATGACTTTCAGACTTCTTTACAGCTTACCATGAACAGATGATGGAAATTGCAGGATTGCAGCCAGTGTTATTCAGAAAGGTTCTCACACTGCACTTCCAGTTTTGGAGGATATATTTTAACTGCTGGAACAGAGGAGGCAAGATTTCATGTCCAGTGCTCTTCCACCAGGCTGTGACATGGGCTACACATTAGTCTTAAAAGTAGTTTTGTTATTGTGTAGATAATGTTTCCTGAGCCTGGAGAATGAACTAGGTATTTGAGTGAGTGCAGCAGCACTACAAAACCCAAGTACATCATGCATACTAAATATTTTCTTACTGTATTGCATGGAGTAGTGACTTAATTAACAAAAAAGTTAATAGACAAACAGATTTTTCTGCTCTGCAACACAGCTCAAGCAGCATAAGAAAGTCTTGTTGCCATGATAAGATAAACCTATTGGTTAGCCTAATAGATAAACCTATTGGATAATTTAAACCTTAGAGGTTTAAACCTTAAAGTACCATAATAATGGTATAGATTGTTATTTCATTCTTTGTATGATAATAGTGGGGTTTGAGAAGCATTTCCAGAAAATCAATAATAAATTGGACAACATAGTTGCAAAATATTTGGAATGGTCTAATGAGTTCCAAAATCTTTCAGGAAACTTGCAACTTTCAGTTTTCTTTAATGAGTCTCTGTTCTATATACCTGAATACTGATACATACAGAGCGTTTTTATCTTGCCATCCTACAGTAAGTTTTCCAGTTGGAGAGTTCATATAGTTCGGCTTTGGCAGCAGCAGTAATCAAGGATTTTCTTATTTTGCTGATGGTGACTGTAGATGTAGTCAAGGTCCATGAAATAAAAAAAGTCACTGTCAAAACTTTAAATACTGTATGGGCTATACTTTTTCAGGGTTAACATATTTTTAATGTGTTTGCAGAGAATAATTAAGAATAATGTCTCTCTGAATTCTATAGCCATAGAATTATTTTGTAAAAAACCCCTGATAATAATGATAAATAACGTATTGACATTGTCATAGTATGATAAAATCATCTGGTTGGGAAAATCCTCTGGGATCACAGAGAACAACTGTACCTGTCCCGTTACTAAACCATGTCCCTAAGAAACTCATCTACTCATCTGCCCATCTTTTAAACACCTCCAGAGATGATGACTCCATCACCTCGTTGGGTAGCTGTTCCAATGCCTGGCCACCCTTTCAGTGAAGAAATTTTTCCTAAACTTTAGACTGAACCTGACCTGGCGGAACTTGAGACCAATTCCTCTTGTCNCACGCGCTCCAGCCCCTCAATGTCCTTCCTGTAGTGAGGGGCCCAAAACTGACCCCAGCACTCGAGGTGCGGCCTCACCAGTGCTGAGCACAGGGGCACAATCCCCTCCCTGCTCCTGCTGGCCACGCTGGGTCTGACACAGGCCAAGATGCCATTGGCCCTCTTGGCCACCTGGGCACACTGCCAATAGCAGATATCATCTGTTTAAAAATCCTCAAATAATCCCACAGCCCCCTAGTCTTACCCATCTGCTTTGTCCTCTCTTCCAAACTCCAAACCAGATAGGATGTGTTTATAGATGTGTGGGACATAGAGGTTTTGCAATGGCTTAGAAGAACACCAAAATTGTAGATTCATCATTTTCAGAGATTCAAGTCAGATAACTAAAACCCGAGGAATGCTACCTTTAGAGGTGAAATAGTGATTGCCCCCTGAGGAGATAATACGGGATATGGACACACAAAAAACCCCAAACACAAAAAAACCCCCAAAATATGGCTACACATTATTTCATAAAACCAAGAGGAAACTCTGTAATATATTGAAGTTGTCTTTGAAAAGTTACGTTTCTTTCAGTGTATTTTAATTTATGACCAGATTTAATTTCAAAATTAAAGTGTCTTTCCAGGGGAAGCAGAGCAATGAGGAGTATTTGGATAAAAAGATGAGGGAAATATCCTCAATCCTAATTTAAAAGAAAGAGAAAAAATCTGATGTTTTAAGGCATCCAAATTACATCACATGGGGGTTTCTGCTGACAGACTGTAAGAGGGCGGAGAAGTAAGAAGGAAAAGTCCCATGGATATGCAGAAAATTCTTCAGGGTTTCCTTCACACAGTTTCAAACTGTGAAGCAAGGTCTGTTTCTGAACTCCTCTGGTCTCAGGGAGAGTTTCTTTAACTCCATCTCTGCCTCAGAGAGGTGTAAGCTAGTGCTGTTATCACTCTGTCATTCTAGTCAGGGTTTCGCAGTTTTACTGAGGACCAGCTACAGAGCCCTTGCTCTCTGTGGTACATCTTGGAGTGGGCTCCTGCTCCAATGTGGACAGGCTGGTAGCTGCAGCCAGCGTCCATGAAGAGAGAGGAACCACACAGGTCTGGGGCACAGAAGACAAGAAATTAATGTGCCTGAGGGAGCTGGAAATAATGGGGGAATACTTGACAAAACTGTGGAATTTTTTGACTGCACAGATCCAAATGCTGTAGTGTACAGGTATATACTACGTGTGCCAATCATAGAATCATCAGGTTGGAAAAGACCTCTGAGCTCATAGAGTCAAAAGTGCCTATCCCCTTACTAAACCACGTGCTTGAGAAATTTGCCTACTCATCTTTTAAACACCTCCAGGGATGGTGACTCAGCCACCTCCCTGGGCAGCCTGTTCCAATCCCTGAACACTCTTTCAGTAAAGAAATTCTTCCTAATGCCTAATCTGTTAATGATGTTAAAATTATTTTTTTATTAAAAAAAGAAGTGTGGGGTTTTTTTCCTTCTGTTGCACAGCAGAGAAAAGGCACAGAAAGAGTAAGTTGTGTGGATGAAAAAGAGTTAAAAAAACAAGCCAAGAAATTTAGGAAAGATCTTCCCTTCATGTTTCTGCGCTAAAGACCAGGCAGAATGTTGCGTGGTGCACAGAATGGCTCTGCAGAGTTATGCATTTCAGCATGCTATCTGCTAAGAAAGGATGAATTAGAACAGTGCAAGGCAGTAGAGACATTTTCTGTGCAGCTGATTTGATGTTTTGGTGTTCCAAGGTTAATGTCCCCGGGTAATAAATACTGCTTATGAAAAAGAAGATTCCAGATGTTTACCTGTCTGATCTAATAGTTCTGAATTATGTCAGAACAGAATTTGGTACATCTCAATGAATGGAATAAAGAAACAAGAATGTTACCTGTAAAATGCAAACCAGTTCTTTAATCTGACTTAAATTTTCAGTGAAAAAAAGTGTACTTTTTCATGTAGTGATGTCCTGCCAATTAGAAATCTAAGCTTAGAGATAATCAGCTTTGGAAGAAAAGGCCTTAATACAGGAATGGTCAAATGTTTTCTTTACATGATTAAAATAAGACTGTCGTGCAAGAGAACGGATTTTTTCCCCATGGACTTTAAAAAGGCAAAGATAAAGGGAGCTAGAGATGCTTTGTGTTTCTAAACAGCTTTGAGGCCAATGCAGTCTTTACTGGAAGAAGTAATTGCGCTACCTGAATGGAATTTATTATGTAATACAGAGGCTAGTATAATGGATTGGGTTACTGAATAAGGGAAAATAGAGGGATTACTTAGCCTGAAGCTGGAATAGAGTTGTTGATGGAATTTTGACAGGGATTGCTGGCAACTTTCAGTGGACTTTCTCTGAGGAATAGCGACGCAAAAAGAAAATCTACGTGTATTTGTCATTGTTATAATATGCCTGTCTTTCCAAGAGGAAATCTAGAAAGAAAAGAAAGCAATGATTTTAGAAGATTTAGAACTTCTTCCCTGAGATGCCTGCTCAGCAAAGCCAGGTACACGCCATTCTCTCCACATGCGTACGGCTTAAACAAGGCAATAGAAAATGCATCTGAATTCACATAGGTGAGTGGTAATCTCAAGAAAAAAGTAACAAATTAACCTACCGCTATGGAAAAAAGAAAAGTCAGTGGATTGGAAATTCTCCAGCATGTTCTTAGCTAAAGGAGCCTCTCTGGCCTTGCTTTGTTTATGTTGTCCATGATATTCTTCATGATGTTTAATGAAAACTGCATTCCAGCTCTCACAGAATGGAAGTTCTAATAGTTAGAAGACTTGAAAACCTCTTTTCTCGTTTCTCCTTAGTTCAAGTTTTGTTGGTATGAACAAGCTATAACAGTTCTATAAAAATTCCACAGAACCGTACCACTGCAACAAGAACCTGATAGGCCAGATGTGTAATTTTACTAGAAAGCCGTGTTTTCAATTGCAAAAATTTGAAGCTCAAAATCCTGGGAGAAGGAAGATGGGGAAGAAAGTAGCAGACAGTCTGCAGTGCTGATGAAGTTAGAGGGAAAGCTAATGCGACAGCCACCAAGGCTCTCAGAGATTCACCCAGGACTCAGTCTCACCAGTGACAATCTTCTTGAGTCATTTGGGTAAAAGTCAGGATAAATTTACAGGGGATTGGTCTGAGATTGACCTCTACTAGTAAGACAGCTAGTGTTTTTTATTTTAGCCTCCTAGTCTTCATTGCATTCATGCTTCCTCATTGCTTCTGGAGTGAACCAAACAATTCTTCTTGACTGGAAGCTGTGTTAGCTTGTCTTGACAGGATAGTCTGTGGCAAGATCTGTCCCAGATGGTGCACAACATGGTTTCCTTGGACCAGAAAAGCTTCCTACTTGCCATGCAACATCATAATTTCCTTGAGTCCTCCCAGGCATATAGTGCTTACTCAGAACTGTGACAGTAGATGCAGTGCTATCTGGGTATTATTTTAGATACTTTTGAGAAAAAAAATCATCCCAGTTTGTCTTGGGGCTATAATGACATTAAGCAAAAGCTTGAGGAGACTAGGTAAGTCCTATGCATTGTTTTTACACCAGTCATCTCCACAGGTTACTACTTCAGAACAGTGGGAACGTTGCAGACAGCCGGTCTCTAGCCTAGGTTTCTCTCTCCACTATCGTGCTACCTGTAGCAAGTGGTAAGAAAATCAAGGAGGTGAATATAAACTGCTGAATTTCATTCGGTGAATGATATGTAGTAGAACTTGTCACATCAGAAAGTGCTGGGAAAGAGGATTTCAGGCTGAGCTACTGGTAAACAACTTCACCATCTCAGAGGCTGACTGGATCAGGGCTCACCTATGATAGTCAGTAAGACAAATTATTACTGCTGAATACGCAATAAAATAAAATGTTGATCCAAATAACTTTAAGCTGTAGAAACAACTCAGTTGCGCAGTTTACTAAAATAAACAGTTTTCAATATGGACAGAAATATCGTAAGTACATCATGAAAGTGTCACATTTTCACAAACAATATTTGTATGACCAACAAGTAGTTTTCATTGAATATCTACTATATTTCAATGTATTTACAGAAATATTGTGTACCAGGATGGCAATAGCTGAAGGAAGATTTGAGCAAATTGACCAGATGTAAATCGACAGTTTCCACACATCAACTCTAGTATAGTGCAGATAAGTAAACATAGAAAACCAATTCTCAGAGGAAGATCAGCTATATGCAAAACCCATGTACTTCCAGAGCTAGCAAAATCTGAGCCAGGATTCAAATTCTGAATATAACAAGAAAGAAACTAAGCTGAGAGATGTAAAAATGTGGTTTTAAAATTAACCTTAACTAGAAACTGCTAGTAAAACATTTTGATTTAGCTACAGTTTGACAAACTTCCATTTTTCTGTTAATCACAATGGGCCCTTCTGTCAATTTATATAGTCTGTTGAAGCCTGGGAAGAATGCAGTGCTGCCTCTCCCTGTCATTTTTGGTTGGTTCTTCTCTGTGAGTTGCAAGCAGCAGCATCTGAGTTCAGATAGTTCGGGATTTGACTTCTAGTCAGGAAGCAGATATGGCCAGTGTGGTTTTTTTAGTTGTTTTTTTTTTGTATGTTTCCATTTGTTTGGTTTTTTTCCCCTTCAGTACCGGTTTTCCATTATCCAAGACAGTTTAATTGGATTATGTATCCTGGTTGCTTAGAGAACACACTGGTTTTGTTAAGAAAAGACGTCTTCCTGCTGTTTGTATTTTTTTCTCACATTACTAGAGAAAGCAGGTAATGTATTTGTGTGTTGATTATGTCCTGTGTTTTTCCCTGAGATAAACGCATTCAGCCAAGAACAGTTTTGTTTGCTGATTTTTTATAACGTCTTTACTGAAGTGCTTGTGAAATTGTAGGCAGCCATGAAATCTATGAGGCTCAAGAGGTAAGGCTTTACTTAGAGCAAGAACTTTATAATTGGCTTTTGCATAAATAATCCGTTGTCTCCTTAAAAAAGAAAAGGTCTCTTTAAATAGGCTTCTTCAAAGAACATTTTCAAAAGACTTGAGTAATGAACTATTTCATCTTTCCTCACAGCAGCTACACTCGTCTAAGAGTAATAAGGGGCATGATGGGTGAATCATTGAATCTTAAAATTATTGCTTTTCAGCGACAACCCATAGTACTAGATTTTTTCTGAATATCTCTAGGGAAAAGGACACGTTAAGGAGAGAATACATTTATAATACCTTTATAAAAACTTGTTGTTAAGAAAGTAATAAGCTTTGTTAGCTAAGAATTAAAATGGAGATAAAATTTCACCTTCTGGGGAAATGAGTGATTAAAAAAGGCAGACGCTTTGTGCAACCCCCTTCTTAAAGACATGGAGACTATTCCTGCCCTCTAACGGAGTGTGCTGAAGCTTATCTGAAAAGTGACATAAATCCACAAATCTCTATGGAGTCACTCAATCACATTTTCTAAAGAGAGAGTCATGAATTAAGGTTATGCCAAGTATGTTGGTTTCATTTAAAATTGCCTCTTAGTAGCAGTTGCATTTATTTTGTCTTTTCTAGCAGAAGTGCAAATTTTATTACATTTTCTTTTCTGGTGTATGTTTCCAGGAATAATCACTAATCGTCTGCTTAACTAAGAAAGATAATTTCATTACTAATGTGTATCCAGAATAATTTTTAACCCTGCTCTTTCACCAGCACATAGGAAATGAAGGTAAATGGTAGTGAAAAGCATGTACCTGCAATAGGCTGAACCTCTTCATTGAAGGCTGAAGGATAACTTTATCATTGTCTTTGATAAGTGCTTTCTTGGCAAGTGGTGAAAGCAAAAATCATACCACTGAAAAGAGCAATTATTTTAAAAAAGATTTGAATGTCAGTGGACTTGTAAACTGATGAAATTTCACATGAAAGTCTAGTTTCTATCTCAAGAGGCAAATAATTTCTTTTTTTTTGGTTTATTTAATATAGCGGAAAACTCTTTTTCTAGAAACACTGACTTCTAAGTGAATGTTAAATCTCTTTTTCCTCAGCTTGTCTAGTAAAGAATTCATCTGAAAAAAGTCCAGAGAATCTGCTCCCAACCTCTCTTGGTACAACTGTGCTGTGCAGAATATCATGCCAAGGCCAGTGCTTAGCTTTGATCATGAAAATGTTTTCTAAGATTACTTTTAATCTCTAACACTTGCTGCTATTATTTTTCTTATCCTATTTTACAATTGCTGTTTCTTTCTTATAATTAAGTTACTACTTCTGTCTCACAAGAGTGTGATGTTAAAGGATAGGATTGTGCTGCGTATAACCACAATTGTTTGAATGGGGTAATGATAATTTTTGTCACAGAAAAGCGTGCCCTGGCTCATGCAATGTATTTGAACTCTTTATTCTTGGATCGACTACTAACAGTGCAACTGTCAGCAGAAAAAAGCTATAATATATTGACAGACAATGATACATCTAAGCAGTTGTCACCTAAGATCCTATTTGTCTGCAGCATTTAAACACAAAATTTCAGCTATAAAACTGTACCAGCTACAGCTTTGTAGCTAGAGAAAAAAAAATTGGGGACATTTTTGGTGAATTTCTCAGTTACGGTCTTTAAGTGGGTAGAATTACTCTTATGTCATGCAAAGAATTGGTAAATTTTCAGACTGCTCATTTGCAAGAAAGGTAATGGAAGAAACATGTGTTTCCAGTACCATGCTTTTTAAAACGACTCCCTCACCGTACTTTTCAGACACATTCAAAATTTTAATAGGAGGATGACAGTAACTGGTACAGGTGAATACATGTAAATTAATTATTTTTTTCATCTGGTTTTCCGCTCCCTTCCTTGTCTGATTTATTTTAAAAAAATGTTTAAATTTTTGATCGAGGTGAAAAGAATGAATTGCAGTAATGCATTTTTTCAAAACAGTATGAAAAATCCAAGTCAAATTCACCATGGCCTTCTGGAAATAAGTGATGCTGAAACCCATTCACTGCAGGATTAAGGTATGGTTTTGTCTTGAATCTTAATTTTTTGGGGTACATTTTGGGAACAGAAAAATAATACTGCAACAGATTGTGAGATTCTGTAATCATCAGGTCAGAAAACCATCTGTAATAACAAAATTTAGATTTGACACAGGACATTGATTTATCAGTTTAGTAAGAAGATGGCTTACATAGAGGAAAGTTCAGCTTGAACTTCTTTACTATTACCTGTGTTTCACTAATACATAAACAGAAAGAGTTTTGACAATTTTAAAAGCAGAAAGAAACAGCAAATAATTTTTTGTACTTAAATGGACTGCCTATAATAAACAAATTACCTTTGACAAATTTCCTTATTTCCACTTACCGTTCCTTTGAATAGTAAAACTTAGTGTTTAATGCAAACTTGGCTAATTGTTGACAATGCTTTTCTTGCTTTCCCCTATATTATTCTCTTTCTGTATTTTTTACACTTGATTGCAGCAAAGAGTGAAATTACTGATCTGTAAAAAGTTGTTCTGGACTATCATCTTCTAATAGCAAGTTTCTGGAACTTAATAGAGGAACAAAGGGATCTGTAAGGTGGCTTTTTTTTCATCAAAAAATGTAAACTGTATTTGGATGGACTGCTCAGTTTCATAGAAGAAAGGGCAATGAATTTAAGAGGTGTTAATACAAAAGAAACAGAAATTATGGGACCACAGAACTTCCATCCATGGAAATAAATGACACCAACAGTTGTAATGTTTAATCACCCTTCACTTTAAATCACATGGGATAAAATTTGGAAGATATCAAAAGATCTTTTCTGTATTTATTACCTTTAGCCAGTTGTCCATTGCTATGTCTCTTTAGGAAGACTTCTTGAAGCTTCCTCTAGAATATATTGATTCATTTAGCTTGACTCCTAACTGTCTTTATGGATGAAAAATGAATGTCTGGCCACGAATTTCATGAATATGTTTCTATGTAGTGTTGAGTTATAGTGCACATTAAATGATAAAATAAATGTTGGGTCCAGTTTATTCACTAGAGCAAAGCTGTTATGGCAGTTATAATTCTTAAAAAAGAATCAGTTTGTTGTACTTAGTTTATTCTCTTTGTGCCTGACAGAGAAACAAATGTCAATAAAATGAAGCCCATGGGAAACCCCTTGGGACGGTCCTTGTCATTTGGAAACTGTTGTTATTTCTTCTAATGCTTTAAAGTGAGTGATGAAATAGTTGGAAATAACACACAAGTGGCATTTGAATTGTCTAAAACTGTCTGATACATCTCAAGACTTAGTATTTTAAATTACCTTGTGAATTACTGCAGGCATTAAATGTGGTGCAAATACATTTCATGCACCTGCATTTCTCATAAAGAAAATGCTAGAAGGAAAATAGAGATGATTCTGTAACAGTTTGGGAATTTGACAGATTAGAGAGAGGAGATTTTCTTACATTATTTATCAAGTATGTATGACGTTGTGGAGTAAATCTTTCTTCACAAGAGGGAATTACATTTGAAATAACACTAAAGAAGTGGTTGTGGAATGAAATGTTGATGCTATTTAGAAGTTATTTTTTAAATGGAAACAGTATACCTTTAGGAATCTTTTCTTTTTGCCCTAATCTGACTTAATTACATCTTTGAGATTTTGCTTTCTGTTCCACTGAGTGAATTTCTCAGTTAGGGTCTTTAAATGGATAGAATTAGTATTATGTCATCCAAAGAATTGGCCATGGTAAATTTTCAGACTGCTGATTTGCAAGAAACATAACGAAAGAAACACATGTTTCCAGTACCATGCTTTTTAAAATGACTCCCTCACCGTACTTTTCAAGTGCATACTATCAATTAAACTTTAGTTGAACACATCCTACCCTCCAGCAAAATCAATAGAGCTTGTAAACCTCTCAATTATTCTGCCAGTTGCATCCCAGTTTCTTCTACAGGTTTGCTGAAGTTTCTGCAGTGAGGGTCACAGTTGATATGAGACTCTCATGTCATCCTGCTTCTCAGCAGAGTCATTATTTGCTTAAAATTTTATAAAACTAAGCAGGCTGCAGCTCAACTGAATCCTGAAATCAAAGAGAAATTCAGGGGGTAAGTGTACACATGAACAAAAGCAAAACAATAATAAAGAGCAAGGCTAAACTTCTGGCGATGTTATCTTTTACGTAACACTGACTTCTTCAAACACAGCAGTTAATTTTAGATAGGAAATTTAAACATTAATTGATTTTGACTGCTTATTTTGCTAACCCTCTCTGAATATTATCACCAATGTGTAATTCATGCATGACAATAAAATGAGTTGCAACAAAAATGGAATCAAGCATTTGCTTGCTCTATCTTGTCAAGTCTCACTTTACCCTGAAGATTTAAAAAAAATAATGGGAAAAGAAAACCTTAAGATTTTGATCTTGCTATTCTGCTTTCTATACCTTCCCACATTTTCTTGTTTGTCTCCTGAAGGTAACACATTTTAAATGCATGTTTCTTTGACATATTCTTTTGCCAGTTCTATCTAGTATTTTTGCTAGGTAGTTTTAACCTTGATTTATTTGATAATTGATAATTGATAATATTTTCCCCTTTACACATGTGCAAGTAAGGAGGAAAAGGAAGAGCACTTGTATGAATTGTGACAAACTCAGGACCAAAAAGAACCATCCTTCCTGACATCAAAAAGAGATAAATGTTTTTATCTTTTTGGACAACAAAGCAATCAGCTGAGAAAAATTTGCAACAGTAGTTACCCTGACAACTTGGTTCCTGAAGAGCCACAGGACTGCAAAATACCTTGTATACTTAGGTGTCACGTATTTCTTAGCTTTTGAACAAGATTTCCTGGATTTAAAAATAACTGCTTACTGATTTGTGGGAGGGATTTGCTTTGGTAAGGTTTAAATTTAAGCTAAGGGTGGTGGAACCTCAAATGCACACAGACCAGAGACATTCCAGTAGCAATCACAAGGTTTGCAATTTTGTCTTTGTTGGTGAAACACTGCCTTCCTAGAGGAGAAGGATTTATCTTGGGAACAAAGTGCTTTTTGAGGCATTTCATTTTTGGAAATTCTGTTTCCACTGTCAAAATGGGGTTTTTTTTCTTTATTTATTTTTTTTAATGTTCTCTTGAGCTATTCTAATTGCTTAATTTTAATAATAAGTGGAAATTCAAGGAAGTGAGAATGAAAATAATAAATAAAAATCTTAACTGTTAAAAACATCTACACTTTTATTCATGGAGAATAAAGCTAGTAATCAAAGTAAGATTTTCAGCACAGTAAAATTGGCATGGGATCACTGTAATGAATCTGCAGATACAGAGCATGTTAAGACTGTAGTGGCCAACCAATTATTTCTGCAATGGTCATTTTTTGGGGTGAATTTCTCAAACACTGAATGTGATGAAGTCTTTACACTGAAAGAGTCCAGCTAAAATGTTACCTGTATGGCAACAATTGTGTTTAATATAGCAGTGATGGATTAGTGTCAGCTGTATTGGTGGGCTAGAAATTGTTTGAATGAGTTGAAGTGTAACAGATGCTGTTATGTGCTCTTAGGATGCGTTATTTGGATGATTATTATATCACAGATGTTTTAAAATTTTAACTCTAGATAGGTATCTTCCATCCTTGTGTAAAGAGTTCATGTTTTCTGTGTCTGACTAAACCTACCTGTTTGAAAACAGAAGGCTTGGCATTTCCTTAACTATTACTCACAGTCATTTGTTCAATTGAATTGCAAGAGGTAATAATAGCAATGAAAATGTAAGGTAAATTTGTTATAACACAGGACTATTTTCTTAAGAGCTGCACATACTTCTGAAAGGAAAATTTGTGTCAACAGCCACTTGGTATTAGTCATGTGCTCAGCTCAACAGCATTCTCTACTGGTGCCTTTAACAGTCATTGGTTTTAGCAGCAAGTGGAGCAAAGCATCCTTCAACAACCAAATGCATTTAAATTAATCAAAATCCCTATTATCTTGGTAAAAACATGTACAGATGAGTACTGCTAATAACCGCGCTTATCCTGCCTTGTGTATTATCCCGGTTTTCACAATGTGACACAGAGCAAGAAAACAAATAAACGTTTTTTTACTTGAAGTTACAGTATTCAAGGATGATTTAATAGTACCTCTCTCAATGTAGTTTTTTCTCTCAATACGTAATATTTTGTTGCAATGGGCAGACATGAATGCAGCACACAAATCAGGATCTCTGATTTATGTGTGGATCAGTTTTAAGATCATAGATTAATTTTGAGATTGATGTGATGCTGGGCATGTTAGATGGTAATGTTTGTAGGAGTTGTTTTGAAGGCTCTGGTGCCACATCTATATTTCTTCTATTATCCAAACTAAGATGGTTGAAATTCACTTGATGTTATATGTAACCTAGACTTGCGTCTTTGAAACATACCACAGATGTTAACTTTGAATTTTGTTATGCTCTTTTTGGTGTCTATAATAAGAGTAGTTATTAGAGAGAAATAGAAATTCAATTTTTATTTAAGATGAAATGGAGAGTTTAAAATATTTTTATAATATATTTTCTATATATACAATGTGCTATTAAGTGATAATCTTCTGAAATCTATCTCCAGCAATATGTTTTTACTTAAAGTGCAAGACTTCATTAATATTTTTCAGTGCTTACATTTATTAAATGTATTAAAAATGTTTAGATGGCTACAAGCGATGAACTGAGAAAATACAGAGACTAAAGAAAATTACTTCTGCATTTAAGAAGATATCTTTGAAAGCTTAAAAAAGGGAATGATTTTTCACCCCATGGAGATTTTTATAGATTCCAGCTCATTAAACGATCAAGGTCATGTAGTTACGAACAGAAGCTGTAATAAAATTTCCGTTACAGGCTTGAGATACAATAGCTGTATTTTGAAAGGTAAAGCTTTAACACAGAACACCAACATCTGATAATTCCTTGATTACTATAAAATTTGTTACCCAATAGGCTAAGGCATTAGCAATAACACAGATTATTTTAAAATGTTGTGTAAGGGAAATATCATGGTGTTATCACCCGTCGGTTGTTAAGGAATTACAGTTATTACAGCTGTTTCACATCTGAAGATACTGCGAACTTAAGTCTTTACTCTTGTATAGTAATGTAACCTGTATTATCTTTCTTCCTTGTGATTATTATACAGACTTATTCCAATTATTGAGTATATTAGGAGTTTTATGATAAATTAAATAGTTATGATTTAAACACCTTGTTATGCTATTTATATCCTTTTAACAAATGCATTACTCCCTGACCAACCAGTGCCATCTTTACAAAAACATCAACATGTATTGTCTTTGGTCCACAGCTTGTGTTACTTATGAAGTAAAATTACCTATGTGGGACCAAAGAGGCAAAAGACTTGAAAAAAACCTTGAATTTTTTTGGTGCAGAGTGCAAAAAACTGCGATCTAATCTCCCACTCTACTTGAAACCGACGTATTAAGAAACTGTTATGGAACAATAAAAGGAAAATTAAAAGTCACTGACTCACAGCATTGTTTTAAGTTTGTCTTCCTATCATTTTGGCGAAACCAAACTCAAGTTATTTCATCATGATGATGGATAAAGCTTCTGTACTTGCAGGTAACAAGTATTTTTGCAGATAATCCATCTTGTATTTCTAGTAGTAAAATTAACTTTGTCTTTCAAATAGGTTTGATAAGAAAGCATTAACTGGGAACTAATTTTGCTCTCACCTCAATTGAGGGCTTCATCTCTGCTCTCTGAAGAAGGAATGGATTCAAAACCGTAGTGTAAGTTTTATGCAGTGCAGCTGAGCTGGCTCTTAACCAAAACTTAGTCATTTTCAGAGGTTCATCTCCCTTCCAGTAATTGAAACTTTTGCACTGCCTATTCAAAATGAGACAAAAAAATTAACTGCTAGCAACATATTATCAGACTCGGTTAAACACATACCTAAATATCAATACTATTACAAGATTAAATATTCAATAATGCAAAGATCCTTTTAAAATTGCTGTGATTAATGCTAATTATGCAGTTGTAATTAAAGACAACTCAGAAGATGTCTTTATTTATTTAGATAGAACAAGCACTCACAATTGATAATTACAGAACTCTGTTACTATAGAAACCATCAAATGAAACTGAGAGTGATCTGTCATAGACAAACTTACTACTGTAGTAATTTGGTATTAAAAATAACAACACTGAATTTTGAAGTTATGCCATTTTAGAAGGAAGACTGTCTAATGCTGCAGGTATTTAAAGGAATTAAATGATTCTTGAGAGACTGAGTTTAAAAATTATTATTCTTACAACCTGAATAAAAGAAAAACTAATACTTTGTACGATGTCTTCCCAGTTTAAGCAAGTAATTATCGAGATTGGGGCATATAATTATGGTTTATAATAAGACTTAAATTCAGTTCTGCTATGATCCCACTGAAGTCTAGCTAGGCCTCAGCTTCAAGAAGTACAGACTGCCTAGGCAAGACTTAAGATGCAGTTATTTTTAAAACTGGTTGTGCTAGCCAAAAATGTGAGTTTCTATATCCTTAGAACTTGATAGTTTTGTATTTTGATTTAAAAAAAAAAAAAAATATATATATATTTACTTTTGTCCCTGAATGTTCTGACAAGGGCCTGTGTGTGCTCTGAATGGAATACGAACCGGTTGTCCCCTAAGCTCCCGTGTGTCTGTCTGACACGGTACTATTTTACAGCCTTCAAGCATCTTTTGTGACCAGAAGAAAATGTTGACAGAGCAAGTGAAAATAAGAAAATTGAACCCTAGTATGCTTTAGCTCTGATAATCACAAACTTCTTTGGGGTTTTTTTGTTGTATGTTTTTTAGCATGATTTGGGTTTTTGGGGGGGTTTTTAC
The DNA here is from genome assembly GCA_013389885.1 of Geococcyx californianus. NCBI lineage: Eukaryota > Metazoa > Chordata > Aves > Cuculiformes > Neomorphidae > Geococcyx > Geococcyx californianus. The sequence continues at coordinate 58,146 of VWPV01003496.1, forward strand.
GTACCATTGCTGTGAATAAGCAGTATGGTGGCAATGAGTCGGCTGTGCCCTCACAGACAGATGTGTGCCTTTCTTCTCTTTTCCTTTGTTTGTAACACAGTTTCACATTTTCTTTCCTCTTCTCAAATAAGGATATCAGCCTACTACTTTTCTTCTCCTCACTTTGCAGCCTCCCAGTATACGTCCCGGCATGCTAGTCCCACTTCATTCTCCTCTTCCTCCACAAATGGCCTCCTGTTTTCCTCCTGCTTCCACCTCACCTGGAGTGATATTCACTGTCTCGCTTTGCTCCTCCTGTTTTTTCAGCAGCTCACAGCTGCACGCCTACAGCAGCCACTATGGAAGAACAACCTGAAGAAGGACTCTCACAAATCAGTGAACTACTGAAAGGATCATCTGAAATTGTTTGTAAACAGAATACTGAGAAAAAACCCACAGCTTTCAGTAAGTTTGGAAGTGTTGTTACATTTTCTTTATATTCCATCGATTTTCTAGATAAGCTATTTAAAAAAAAAAAANGAACTTAAGTCTTTACTCTTGTATAGTAATGTAACCTGTATTATCTTTCTTCCTTGTGATTATTATACAGACTTATTCCAATTATTGAGTATATTAGGAGTTTTATGATAAATTAAATAGTTATGATTTAAACACCTTGTTATGCTATTTATATCCTTTTAACAAATGCATTACTCCCTGACCAACCAGTGCCATCTTTACAAAAACATCAACATGTATTGTCTTTGGTCCACAGCTTGTGTTACTTATGAAGTAAAATTACCTATGTGGGACCAAAGAGGCAAAAGACTTGAAAAAAACCTTGAATTTTTTTGGTGCAGAGTGCAAAAAACTGCGATCTAATCTCCCACTCTACTTGAAACCGACGTATTAAGAAACTGTTATGGAACAATAAAAGGAAAATTAAAAGTCACTGACTCACAGCATTGTTTTAAGTTTGTCTTCCTATCATTTTGGCGAAACCAAACTCAAGTTATTTCATCATGATGATGGATAAAGCTTCTGTACTTGCAGGTAACAAGTATTTTTGCAGATAATCCATCTTGTATTTCTAGTAGTAAAATTAACTTTGTCTTTCAAATAGGTTTGATAAGAAAGCATTAACTGGGAACTAATTTTGCTCTCACCTCAATTGAGGGCTTCATCTCTGCTCTCTGAAGAAGGAATGGATTCAAAACCGTAGTGTAAGTTTTATGCAGTGCAGCTGAGCTGGCTCTTAACCAAAACTTAGTCATTTTCAGAGGTTCATCTCCCTTCCAGTAATTGAAACTTTTGCACTGCCTATTCAAAATGAGACAAAAAAATTAACTGCTAGCAACATATTATCAGACTCGGTTAAACACATACCTAAATATCAATACTATTACAAGATTAAATATTCAATAATGCAAAGATCCTTTTAAAATTGCTGTGATTAATGCTAATTATGCAGTTGTAATTAAAGACAACTCAGAAGATGTCTTTATTTATTTAGATAGAACAAGCACTCACAATTGATAATTACAGAACTCTGTTACTATAGAAACCATCAAATGAAACTGAGAGTGATCTGTCATAGACAAACTTACTACTGTAGTAATTTGGTATTAAAAATAACAACACTGAATTTTGAAGTTATGCCATTTTAGAAGGAAGACTGTCTAATGCTGCAGGTATTTAAAGGAATTAAATGATTCTTGAGAGACTGAGTTTAAAAATTATTATTCTTACAACCTGAATAAAAGAAAAACTAATACTTTGTACGATGTCTTCCCAGTTTAAGCAAGTAATTATCGAGATTGGGGCATATAATTATGGTTTATAATAAGACTTAAATTCAGTTCTGCTATGATCCCACTGAAGTCTAGCTAGGCCTCAGCTTCAAGAAGTACAGACTGCCTAGGCAAGACTTAAGATGCAGTTATTTTTAAAACTGGTTGTGCTAGCCAAAAATGTGAGTTTCTATATCCTTAGAACTTGATAGTTTTGTATTTTGATTTTAAAAAAAAAATATATGTATATGTATATATATATATTTACTTTTGTCCCTGAATGTTCTGACAAGGGCCTGTGTGTGCTCTGAATGGAATACGAACCGGTTGTCCCCTAAGCTCCAGTGTGTCTGTCTGACACGGTACTATTTTACAGCCTTCAAGCATCTTTTGTGACCAGAAGAAAATGTTGACAGAGCAAGTGAAAATAAGAAAATTGAACCCTAGTATGCTTTAGCTCTGATAATCACAAACTTCTTTGGGGTTTTTTTGTTGTATGTTTTTTAGCATGATTTGGGTTTTTGGGGGGGTTTTTACGTACCATTGCTGTGAATAAGCAGTATGGTGGCAATGAGTCGGCTGTGCCCTCACAGACAGATGTGTGCCTTTCTTCTCTTTTCCTTTGTTTGTAACACAGTTTCACATTTTCTTTCCTCTTCTCAAATAAGGATATCAGCCTACTACTTTTCTTCTCCTCACTTTGCAGCCTCCCAGTATACGTCCCGGCATGCTAGTCCCACTTCATTCTCCTCTTCCTCCACAAATGGCCTCCTGTTTTCCTCCTGCTTCCACCTCACCTGGAGTGATATTCACTGTCTTGCTTTGCTCCTCCTGTTTTTTCAGAAGCTCACAGCTGCACGCCTACAGCAGCCACTATGGAAGAACAACCTGAAGAAGGACTCTCACAAATCAGTGAACTACTGAAAGGATCATCTGAAATTGTTTGTAAACAGAATACTGAGAAAAAACCCACAGCTTTCAGTAAGTTTGGAAGTGTTGTTACATTTTCTTTATATTCCATCGATTTTCTAGATAAGCTATTTAAAAAAAAAAAATTAAAAAATCTTCTGTAGCTACAAAATTCCAGCAGCCTCTATTAATGACTGAAAACAAATGTTTCAACTTTTTGGCTCTGAAGCACAAATTGTGCCAGATACATTTCATTATGAATCACTGGAGTATTTCAAGCAATGACTTTCTCAAGGTGTAGCTTCTTGTTCATAAATCTTAATGAAAAAAGAGATTTATGCATTATGATTTATGCATTATGATTTTTCTTAAAAGAAAAAGATATCTGACTATAAACTTTGCTGTCAGGCTGCTCAAGTATGACAACCACTGAAGTAGGGAAGTAATAATGAAATTTGCAAAGTAGAACTTGTGAAGATCAAGATTATAGAAATTTTTAGTTCATTTCTGCAGAGAAGTAGATTCTAGAAAGACTATATAAGTAAGAAGGGAAAGAAAATGAGAACAAAAAAGAAATTCAAACAAATACATTTATTACAAAAATAGCTACGCTATATAAAACAGAAGAGGAGATGAACAGAGAAGTAAATGCTAATAGGTTTTATAGACTGATGCTTGCCTTCTTAGCGAGAAGTGAACTGTGATATCTGTTCAGCTTCAGATATTTTACAAAACATAAAAAGGATAACCTTTTTTTTTTATCCAAAAAGCTATGCACAAATTATTAAAAAGTGTTATAAATATGCTTAAAAATCAAATTACGTACTAAAATGTGGAAAAAAATAGACAAAAAGAAAATTATATTATTTGCTATATCAGGTATGAAAAAGGAATGGAATAGAATAAAAAAAACAGAAAATAAAAAAATAAAATAAAATATAAAATAAAATAAAATAAAAATAAAAAAATAGAAATAACAAACCAAGTACCATGTTCCTTCATCTGGAAACCTCTCCAGCTCTCCATATAACTGACTTAGATCTGAGACACTGAAGTACTGGGGCCATTTTAAATTGCTTTTTATTTTTCCACTTGATCTGATGATGTCTGCTTGTCAGATTTCAGTTCTGCATTATTTCCTTCTTCATCATGTATCTTTCTGATACTTGTGCACCATTTCTTCATATATAAAAATGTGATTTTTTTATATATACATACGATTTCAGACATGATATTTCTATTTTCCAGATACATGCTATTTCTAGACTTACAATTTCTCTATGCACTACCATGTAGAATGTTCTACATAAGATTTATCTGTATTTCTGTACATTGATGTATCTATTAGACATGGAAATTAAGTGCAAGTGTGTATATAGTTCCAATTTTCCTATACATCTATATACATTATACATACAGATATTTTATCTATATTTTGAAGTCTTTCCTTCAGCTATTGCTTTTACTCTAACCTAGTTCTCTTGTCCTTGTTTTTTTTTGAGTCTTCCTGGGCCACTGTTTCCAATGAGTTACCTTCAAACTGATATTTGTCTAGATTGTTGCACTTTTTTCTTAGCCAAGTAGATACTGTGATGTTTTTATAGATAGCAAGTATATAGTGGTTGCTGATATAGGCAGATTAAAAAGTTTATCACGGTCATTTGCAAAACTATGATTTATATACTTCTCCCTACTTGTTGTAATTCCATGCTCAATGANCAGGTATGAAAAAGGAATGGAATAGAATAAAAAAAACAGAAAATAAAAAAATAAAATAAAATATAAAATAAAATAAAATAAAAATAAAAAAATAGAAATAACAAACCAAGTACCATGTTCCTTCATCTGGAAACCTCTCCAGCTCTCCATATAACTGACTTAGATCTGAGACACTGAAGTACTGGGGCCATTTTAAATTGCTTTTTATTTTTCCACTTGATCTGATGATGTCTGCTTGTCAGATTTCAGTTCTGCATTATTTCCTTCTTCATCATGTATCTTTCTGATACTTGTGCACCATTTCTTCATATATAAAAATGTGATTTTTTTATATATACATACGATTTCAGACATGATATTTCTATTTTCCAGATACATGCTATTTCTAGACTTACAATTTCTCTATGCACTACCATGTAGAATGTTCTACATAAGATTTATCTGTATTTCTGTACATTGATGTATCTATTAGACATGGAAATTAAGTGCAAGTGTGTATATAGTTCCAATTTTCCTATACATCTATATACATTATACATACAGATATTTTATCTATATTTTGAAGTCTTTCCTTCAGCTATTGCTTTTACTCTAACCTAGTTCTCTTGTCCTTGTTTTTTTTTGAGTCTTCCTGGGCCACTGTTTCCAATGAGTTACCTTCAAACTGATATTTGTCTAGATTGTTGCACTTTTTTCTTAGCCAAGTAGATACTGTGATGTTTTTATAGATAGCAAGTATATAGTGGTTGCTGATATAGGCAGATTAAAAAGTTTATCACGGTCATTTGCAAAACTATGATTTATATACTTCTCCCTACTTGTTGTAATTCCATGCTCAATGAAATTACTGGGAATTAGCTGGGAAATGTGTTTCATCCAAAACCTGCTAATTAATTTCTTTGTCTGATTCCAGTCAGGACAGTATCTAATTGCCACTGGGCTTTTAAAAATGTCCTCCCGTAATTATACAGAGTCACAGCATCATTTAGGTTGGAAAAGACCTTTAATATAATTGAGTCCAACTGTAAAGCTAACACTGCCAAAATACATCTCCACACAAAAACATTTCTATTTTAAGGATTTTAATTATGTTAATTATAGAAACAATTAAAGTTTTTATGCTCAAAACTTGCTTCCTGTTTTTATATGCTATCCTTTAAAAAAAAAATCTACAAATCCAAAAAATCCGCACCTAGTGAAATGATATTAAACTCAAATTGTTAATGATAATGGCAATATTTAATCGTTAAAAAGCCTTCACATATTATACTCCTGAACTTTTAATAAACATTGAAAAAGAATGAAAGATTAATCCTTACTATTGTAAAGTTATTCTAGTTACTTTAAAATAGATGTGTTACAAACATATTTTTCCCTTGCAAGCCTGATCTGAAACCAAGACTTAGTCTAAAGGTTTCCCATTCTGTGAGTGTTTTTGTCCTCGAATGTGGTACAGTTTAAAGCAAATTTTGCTCAAATGGGTCTCTTTGATCTTTGTTTTTTCATGGCAAAACTGCACACTCAATATATTGAATTATTTTAAAAATGAACTCTGTTGCTCACTTTGGATTTTGATACAGCTATTTTACCCTGTGCATTAGCCACTAACAAAAAGACCCTGAAAAATTTTTGTAATTCAGATATACCATAATGCACACAGATAACACGAGTGCATTTTGGGATACAGTCTTACAGTTCAGAAGCACTAGGTAGTGTATTTATCACAAACAACGTGATTCCTCCAATTTTGGGGGAAGCTCACTGGTAAAGAAAAGCACGGCAGTTACCTATGAAATGTTCATTACCATGAAAACCTTAGCTCTGACTGAATTTTTACTTTTATTACTCGTGAAAGGCTGTACCACAAAACCAATGAAACTGCAATGACTTTTAGTAATTTCTCTTTGATCTAGAAACTAGGTTGATATGACAGGGACACTGTTCACCAATCTCCTCTTTCTTATTATTCCTTCTTCTGTATTGTATTCTCTAATAAAATGGTATATTTTAGCAGTCATTTAGTAATAGGGCTAACAGCTGACAACAGAATGAATGGTCTTGTTTTGATAGAGCTTTTTTATTTACTAGTTTCCTGTGGCAGACACTGTGATTTATGTATCTGTGGTCTGTATTGTGCAGGACCTGGTAATTCAAGGGAATAAGCCTTGCGTTTGGACTATGGTTTGTGCTGTCTCATCTGTAATAAGGGAATTCATTCCTATTCTTGGGAAGCTTTTCTGTTTGAAAGAACTGCCGTGTCTGAGGAGTAGAATTGTTCTTCATAGGCTCAGGAGATTTTAAACATATTTATTTTTCTCATTCTGCTCAGGATTATGGCAAAGTAAGCCTTCACTGATGTTTTCTGGTTTATATGTAATCAGCATTCTGAAATGAAGAACAGAACATGCCAGTTGACCTTTTTTTGTTCCCAGCGAAACATCTTTATTTGAGAAATCAGTAAGTTGAACTAACAGGTGTGGAATATTTGGGAACAAACGCAACTATGTTGATGTTTACTTTGGAAATTTACCTGGAATAAAGCATATATTCACCTTCCAAATGTAAAATGACACAGAATGCTTATATGCAGGTTATCGCCCAGATATATATTTATTTCTGCTTGTGAGGACCTTCATATTAAGTAACCAGACCTAACAGAAGGCTGCAGCTACCTGGGTGCAGCAGTTTGTGAATTGACCTTTACTCCTTTGATCTCTCCTGGGTGAGGCTCCTCTTTGGATGTTACTGCCCAAATGACCAGGTTGATACAAGGAAGCTGAAACATGGTCTGGTGCTCCAGGTTTCATCTCTAATATGTTCTGATCTTATGATACATCACAAACAGTAGTTCAGGGAAGGTGCTTCCAGAGAGCAGAAGTGTGAACTTTGCATGAAAAATGCCTACAAAATTTGAAACAGTCTGTACAAAAAAAACCCCTAAACCATGCAAATATAGATGAACTTTGACAATTACTAATTTTACTGCTGTCCTGACAGATATGTATTTACTAGTAATCTGTTTGTATGTGACAATATGTGACAACTGAAACAGCTGCGAATTCACGTATGCTCTGCAGCATGTCCTGGTAGGCTTTTTTTAGATTTTTAAATACTTACAATAGGCAACTTAATTGTGGTTTTATTACATTTCAAATAGTAGATGTTGTATTTGGGGTTATATTTATTTCTTTTATAAGATTTTTTGAGTTTTATAATTAAGACAACATGGGAAAAGGTTATTTTTACAGCAAATTTATAAATTAATGCACTTTATAAAAGCCAAAAAGTTCTTTCCACCCAACATTTTTTCATTTTGCTCTTTCTGGGCAATCTCATCTCTTGGGGGTTATTTTCTCCCATTGACTCTACCAATAACAAGCAATATCAAGTTTAAAGGAGATAAAGTGCTATTTACTGCACTATGTTATGCATTTAAGCAGGTTTAGGTACCAAGAGTGCTCTGGTCAGAATTACACATTTCAAACTGTGAAATAAAGTATATTTTTGGCAGTTGTGACCTTGAGCTACAGTAAAAGTAAATTTAATGTAAACAGAATTATTTCTTGGGTGCATTACACAGAAATGCCAAAGGGATGTGAGTGCAAAAGACAACATTACTGCGGGTAAGTAGACAATAAAATGTTTGCTACAGTATTTACTTTGAACAACAGAAACAAGGAGCATGGTACTGGATAGGCCTTTCAGGCCACAGAGTCCTCTGCTTTTCTGTGCTGCGTGCAAGTGTATGATAAACTAGTTAGCTGTATTTATGAAACCTCTGACTGAGAGTCACAGCACGCCAACATTGCTTTATAGGTAAGCAGCTTAGTGGCAATTCAAAGATGGAATGCTCTAATGAAAACACCCTGGAAACAGATGAGTATACTTGAAGTACAGCACGACAACTCCTCCTTCCCCCAAGCACATGAGAAATTGCATTCTTCTTTGGAGAATTAAATAAGCTTTGATACATGGGAAACAGTATGAAGGGAACTCGATACCACCAGATGAAATAAGAGTATATGGAACACTTAAGCATGAAAGACAAGTCATATAAAAATACTGTAGAAATATATTCATTTTTTCCAACAACTGAAAAGCAAGTTTCTGAACTTGCTGCTGAACTCGTCTAAGATGTGCTGGTGACAAAAGACTGGCTTCTGTGCAAAGGTGTACTGAATTAAATGCTATGGATACTCTAATCCTGAAAACATCTTGTTAGCAGAGGTCAAAGCTGGTGGTTAGTTCAACATTTTATGGAATGAACTTACTTGGCAGACCTTTAGAGACCTGTGTCATGAAAATGAATATAAACTCTCACTGACATATCACTGTTTTATTGTGTTTATCCTAATGTCTACCTTTACTGAACAATTCTGCAGAATCTGACATTCACCAAACATTCTCATAGGATCCCATTACTACGTATGTTTGTCAGTTTGTTTGTTTGTTTTTGTTGTTGTTTTTGTTTGTTTGTAGGGGGGGGTTGTTTGTTTTTTAAGTTATCTGTGGAGTCACTTTGCACCTTATTTTATGAAGAAAATTGCTCCAAACATCAAAGCCTTCTGTGGAAAGAATTTTTCTGGCAAGCTCTAATCTGTAATCATTGTTTCACATGCCAATAATTGCCGTCAATAGCTCCTATAATAACCTATGAGTGCCTGCTAAGGATGTTGCTCTAGCATAGTCTCAGGAGACAAATCAGTTTTAGCTTTGCCATTTCTTGAGGAAGAAGAACACGTCCCAGGAACTGAGTAGTGGAAATCTTTTACATTACTATTTTATACAGGAAGAATAAATGGAAAGAACTACACCTGTTTAACTCTGAAATATGAGTATACTTTTTGAATTCTTTTCTTATGAAGGAAATCTTCACAGAAACCCAAATCTTCAAAGCTTGTTGTCCTGGAGATTTGTTATGCTTCTAAAGGCAAAGTTACTTTTGAAAGATTAAATTTAAGCTGCAGTTGAAGAGGTGAAATTCACCTGACCTTTTTTTCCCCACATTTAATTAATTATAATTTAACCCCGACAGTAAAACTTGTTAATGAAATGTAAATGTAAAATTATGCTACCCTGGAAAAACAAATGTGCTGTGCCAAGTAATCCATTAGCTGAGTTTCTTCTATACTTCTTAAACCCTTGATATTCAAGGGACATCATGAGGGAAATGGAGCTGGACAGAGGACTGCATTACAGTACTGTAGGAACTGTAGTGTTCAGCTTCTGTTCTGTAAGATCATACTGTTTTCACATAATTTTAATTGCATTTCCTTCAGTGTTTCTAGATAGTATCTAGATGAGATGAAGAAATAATAAAAGATGCAGACTCATGACTGTTTGGATAAATAATGGGGCATTCTATTTCTTATTTGGATCTACGCCATTCTTCTTTCAGGACAGTCTGATACAGCAAGCCTTCCGAGGTTCACTATGTCAGAATGTATAGCATTGTTAATATAGGATAAATCCTGATTATACAATCCTGACAAAAAGAGATATAATTTGCTCAGACCAACCAGAGTTTCAAACTTTAACTCCCAGCTTTCTTAATGTAGTGGATTTTAAACACTGCTTCTTTTTCCCTGCAGCTTCTTAAAGTTTTTTCCTGGCTAAGGGCATAATGTAAGAAGCCGGTATTTCCAGTACCCAGAATACTCAAATATCCCTAATAATCCATTTTAAAATATTACTCTAGCTCCATATAGCTTTTAACTGTCTTCTTCACAACATTTGATTCCTCATCCACAGTCACTACAATGATTTACTGCTGATTTACTATAATAAATTTTAGTTAACTGCGGAAGCATATATTTCTTCCAATAAAATATTTTTAAAGAGTTTTTGGTTTTTCGGGTTGTGTACCAAGTTTTGATTTGTTCTGTCTCAATATTTTTTNTATTTTTCCCTTGCAAGCCTGATCTGAAACCAAGACTTAGTCTAAAGGTTTCCCATTCTGTGAGTGTTTTTGTCCTCGAATGTGGTACAGTTTAAAGCAAATTTTGCTCAAATGGGTCTCTTTGATCTTTGTTTTTTCATGGCAAAACTGCACACTCAATATATTGAATTATTTTAAAAATGAACTCTGTTGCTCACTTTGGATTTTGATACAGCTATTTTACCCTGTGCATTAGCCACTAACAAAAAGACCCTGAAAAATTTTTGTAATTCAGATATACCATAATGCACACAGATAACACGAGTGCATTTTGGGATACAGTCTTACAGTTCAGAAGCACTAGGTAGTGTATTTATCACAAACAACGTGATTCCTCCAATTTTGGGGGAAGCTCACTGGTAAAGAAAAGCACGGCAGTTACCTATGAAATGTTCATTACCATGAAAACCTTAGCTCTGACTGAATTTTTACTTTTATTACTCGTGAAAGGCTGTACCACAAAACCAATGAAACTGCAATGACTTTTAGTAATTTCTCTTTGATCTAGAAACTAGGTTGATATGACAGGGACACTGTTCACCAATCTCCTCTTTCTTATTATTCCTTCTTCTGTATTGTATTCTCTAATAAAATGGTATATTTTAGCAGTCATTTAGTAATAGGGCTAACAGCTGACAACAGAATGAATGGTCTTGTTTTGATAGAGCTTTTTTATTTACTAGTTTCCTGTGGCAGACACTGTGATTTATGTATCTGTGGTCTGTATTGTGCAGGACCTGGTAATTCAAGGGAATAAGCCTTGCGTTTGGACTATGGTTTGTGCTGTCTCATCTGTAATAAGGGAATTCATTCCTATTCTTGGGAAGCTTTTCTGTTTGAAAGAACTGCCGTGTCTGAGGAGTAGAATTGTTCTTCATAGGCTCAGGAGATTTTAAACATATTTATTTTTCTCATTCTGCTCAGGATTATGGCAAAGTAAGCCTTCACTGATGTTTTCTGGTTTATATGTAATCAGCATTCTGAAATGAAGAACAGAACATGCCAGTTGACCTTTTTTTGTTCCCAGCGAAACATCTTTATTTGAGAAATCAGTAAGTTGAACTAACAGGTGTGGAATATTTGGGAACAAACGCAACTATGTTGATGTTTACTTTGGAAATTTACCTGGAATAAAGCATATATTCACCTTCCAAATGTAAAATGACACAGAATGCTTATATGCAGGTTATCGCCCAGATATATATTTATTTCTGCTTGTGAGGACCTTCATATTAAGTAACCAGACCTAACAGAAGGCTGCAGCTACCTGGGTGCAGCAGTTTGTGAATTGACCTTTACTCCTTTGATCTCTCCTGGGTGAGGCTCCTCTTTGGATGTTACTGCCCAAATGACCAGGTTGATACAAGGAAGCTGAAACATGGTCTGGTGCTCCAGGTTTCATCTCTAATATGTTCTGATCTTATGATACATCACAAACAGTAGTTCAGGGAAGGTGCTTCCAGAGAGCAGAAGTGTGAACTTTGCATGAAAAATGCCTACAAAATTTGAAACAGTCTGTACAAAAAAAACCCCTAAACCATGCAAATATAGATGAACTTTGACAATTACTAATTTTACTGCTGTCCTGACAGATATGTATTTACTAGTAATCTGTTTGTATGTGACAATATGTGACAACTGAAACAGCTGCGAATTCACGTATGCTCTGCAGCATGTCCTGGTAGGCTTTTTTTAGATTTTTAAATACTTACAATAGGCAACTTAATTGTGGTTTTATTACATTTCAAATAGTAGATGTTGTATTTGGGGTTATATTTATTTCTTTTATAAGATTTTTTGAGTTTTATAATTAAGACAACATGGGAAAAGGTTATTTTTACAGCAAATTTATAAATTAATGCACTTTATAAAAGCCAAAAAGTTCTTTCCACCCAACATTTTTTCATTTTGCTCTTTCTGGGCAATCTCATCTCTTGGGGGTTATTTTCTCCCATTGACTCTACCAATAACAAGCAATATCAAGTTTAAAGGAGATAAAGTGCTATTTACTGCACTATGTTATGCATTTAAGCAGGTTTAGGTACCAAGAGTGCTCTGGTCAGAATTACACATTTCAAACTGTGAAATAAAGTATATTTTTGGCAGTTGTGACCTTGAGCTACAGTAAAAGTAAATTTAATGTAAACAGAATTATTTCTTGGGTGCATTACACAGAAATGCCAAAGGGATGTGAGTGCAAAAGACAACATTACTGCGGGTAAGTAGACAATAAAATGTTTGCTACAGTATTTACTTTGAACAACAGAAACAAGGAGCATGGTACTGGATAGGCCTTTCAGGCCACAGAGTCCTCTGCTTTTCTGTGCTGCGTGCAAGTGTATGATAAACTAGTTAGCTGTATTTATGAAACCTCTGACTGAGAGTCACAGCACGCCAACATTGCTTTATAGGTAAGCAGCTTAGTGGCAATTCAAAGATGGAATGCTCTAATGAAAACACCCTGGAAACAGATGAGTATACTTGAAGTACAGCACGACAACTCCTCCTTCCCCCAAGCACATGAGAAATTGCATTCTTCTTTGGAGAATTAAATAAGCTTTGATACATGGGAAACAGTATGAAGGGAACTCGATACCACCAGATGAAATAAGAGTATATGGAACACTTAAGCATGAAAGACAAGTCATATAAAAATACTGTAGAAATATATTCATTTTTTCCAACAACTGAAAAGCAAGTTTCTGAACTTGCTGCTGAACTCGTCTAAGATGTGCTGGTGACAAAAGACTGGCTTCTGTGCAAAGGTGTACTGAATTAAATGCTATGGATACTCTAATCCTGAAAACATCTTGTTAGCAGAGGTCAAAGCTGGTGGTTAGTTCAACATTTTATGGAATGAACTTACTTGGCAGACCTTTAGAGACCTGTGTCATGAAAATGAATATAAACTCTCACTGACATATCACTGTTTTATTGTGTTTATCCTAATGTCTACCTTTACTGAACAATTCTGCAGAATCTGACATTCACCAAACATTCTCATAGGATCCCATTACTACGTATGTTTGTCAGTTTGTTTGTTTGTTTTTGTTGTTGTTTTTGTTTGTTTGTAGGGGGGGGTTGTTTGTTTTTTAAGTTATCTGTGGAGTCACTTTGCACCTTATTTTATGAAGAAAATTGCTCCAAACATCAAAGCCTTCTGTGGAAAGAATTTTTCTGGCAAGCTCTAATCTGTAATCATTGTTTCACATGCCAATAATTGCCGTCAATAGCTCCTATAATAACCTATGAGTGCCTGCTAAGGATGTTGCTCTAGCATAGTCTCAGGAGACAAATCAGTTTTAGCTTTGCCATTTCTTGAGGAAGAAGAACACGTCCCAGGAACTGAGTAGTGGAAATCTTTTACATTACTATTTTATACAGGAAGAATAAATGGAAAGAACTACACCTGTTTAACTCTGAAATATGAGTATACTTTTTGAATTCTTTTCTTATGAAGGAAATCTTCACAGAAACCCAAATCTTCAAAGCTTGTTGTCCTGGAGATTTGTTATGCTTCTAAAGGCAAAGTTACTTTTGAAAGATTAAATTTAAGCTGCAGTTGAAGAGGTGAAATTCACCTGACCTTTTTTTCCCCACATTTAATTAATTATAATTTAACCCCGACAGTAAAACTTGTTAATGAAATGTAAATGTAAAATTATGCTACCCTGGAAAAACAAATGTGCTGTGCCAAGTAATCCATTAGCTGAGTTTCTTCTATACTTCTTAAACCCTTGATATTCAAGGGACATCATGAGGGAAATGGAGCTGGACAGAGGACTGCATTACAGTACTGTAGGAACTGTAGTGTTCAGCTTCTGTTCTGTAAGATCATACTGTTTTCACATAATTTTAATTGCATTTCCTTCAGTGTTTCTAGATAGTATCTAGATGAGATGAAGAAATAATAAAAGATGCAGACTCATGACTGTTTGGATAAATAATGGGGCATTCTATTTCTTATTTGGATCTACGCCATTCTTCTTTCAGGACAGTCTGATACAGCAAGCCTTCCGAGGTTCACTATGTCAGAATGTATAGCATTGTTAATATAGGATAAATCCTGATTATACAATCCTGACAAAAAGAGATATAATTTGCTCAGACCAACCAGAGTTTCAAACTTTAACTCCCAGCTTTCTTAATGTAGTGGATTTTAAACACTGCTTCTTTTTCCCTGCAGCTTCTTAAAGTTTTTTCCTGGCTAAGGGCATAATGTAAGAAGCCGGTATTTCCAGTACCCAGAATACTCAAATATCCCTAATAATCCATTTTAAAATATTACTCTAGCTCCATATAGCTTTTAACTGTCTTCTTCACAACATTTGATTCCTCATCCACAGTCACTACAATGATTTACTGCTGATTTACTATAATAAATTTTAGTTAACTGCGGAAGCATATATTTCTTCCAATAAAATATTTTTAAAGAGTTTTTGGTTTTTCGGGTTGTGTACCAAGTTTTGATTTGTTCTGTCTCAATATTTTTTATGTATTATTTCAAAAGCTAATTTCATGATGTCAGATCTATTATGGATGCAGCTGTGTGGTGCTTAGCTGCCTACCACAACACATGGAAATTTAGATTTATTGCTGCTGAAGGACTTGTATTACTGTGATAAGGGAACTCTTAGCCATATCTGCAGAGTATTAATAGGGTGTGTTTCCCTTATCATTCCAGCAACAGTCTTAGTCCTGGAGAAGTGGTGCTGACTTTTCTTGGAGATTAGCAGCTTCATGTTTTGACCCTGGCTACTTTTGCCCTACATTCAATTACTTAGAAAGAAGTGTTATTGTGTAAAAGATTTAAGCAGAAGCTAATGCACCTTTACTGGTTGTTTGACATTTGGCATCTTTAAAAGTTCTTCTGGAAAGCTGTTAACCAAATGTTTTCTTACTTAGGATCTGGTTTGATATGAGTCACCAATAGAATCCATTGAGGCATCATTGATGATTTCATGTCTCCTACTAATTCACTTTATGAAAACTCTGAAAATATTCTGTGATTTTTTTTTCAGGGCTTGCAGTCTGTGCTCTCAAAGATACTAAAGCCGAAATAGCCAGTACAGGGATTTTATCCAATTCATGATTGTTGAAAATTGATGAGTACCTTCTGTTTACATACATACCAAAGCACGTTACAAATATGCTGGAGGAATGCTTCAGAAGAATCCCAAATGTATTATACATTTTACATGACTGAAAGCTTAATTCAAAACTGATTTAAATCAAGAAAATTCAGGTAATCTATAGTAAACTTCATCAGCAAAAAAATATTCTGCAGTATTTGAGAGAATCAAAGTTAATACTTTAAAGACTGCAATTAAGAGATTACCAAGACAAGCTTGAAAGTGTTTCAAAGAAAGAAGAAAAGAAAGGATGAAATTCTAAAATTATGCATAAATGCTTGGCTTGGTGCAAGATACAGAGTACAGCTTCGTGTGACAGAAGCTGCGGAGGAAGAGATGTTTGCACCAACAGTGACCAGATTGTGTGCACATACTGCTCTAGAAAAACAGAAACTTAAAACTCCCTGAAAGACTCTTATTAAAAGGAAGCCTTAAACTCTTAAGATATCAGACTTTTAAATTAAGACATAATTATGATGAGCATTGCTAATTTTACATAATCTTGTCAGATTTTTTCCTTAAACAAGCATTACTTCAGAATCAGTGTCTGAATGATGCATTGTTTCTTAAAAAAACCCAACACAGAGTATAGATTCTTAAATAATTTCCTACTGACCTAGATAAGATGAAACCACATTAAATGTGTTTGGACTTGTTGAGGTAATTTGTGAACATGGTCCTTATTTTTTTCTGTTGAGATTTCAGTTAATTTTATTCCAATGTTCCAATATGTTTATAGTTGACATATTTTTGAAGCCACAGAATCAGGTTTTCTCCTTTGTGCAGTTACAGATTATTTTAGTTCACAGTTTTTCCATTACCTCCACTTATGTGCTCATGAGTTAGGTGCTCATGAGTAATCTGCACCCATTTCGAGGGAACTGCCTTCTTGTGTTGGCATCTGTACTATTAAAAGGGTCTGGAAAGATGATATAGTGTATTGGTTCTGAGGAAGCACTCTTCTGATATAGTATAGAAGGGAATGGTTTACCAAATTGGTAGAAAAATCCAGCTTGTTACTGGAATAATGTTCTAAAGGAAAAACTGTGGGAGGAAAAATGGATAGCAGGTCATTATCAATAATAATTGTTAGGGGCACAAACATACAGAACAATTGGATTTGGGAGCTTAAAAAGTCTTAAGCCTGTTTTAAGTGCAGGCTACCTAGTAGTATTCTATTGAAGGACCACAAAAAACCAAACCTCTGTCTTTATGTTCTGCAGTTGTATGTCTAATGGTTTACTATCAAGAGCTGATAATTTTCTGCATAAAATATGTTAACCTTCCTGATAATTATGGCTATCAAACTAATTTATGCAAAAGCATTCCTCAGAGACGTTCTAGAGGAGACAAAGCCCTTCCTCTTGAGGTGGTGCTGGTGGTAACCTTGTAGTTATGTTGAGTAGAGGGATGTAAGCCAAGTCACTGAATTGATACAAGCAAGATTTACTGCTAACCTTTTGTCACAATTGTCTGCATGGAGCCCTAGGCAGCTGGTGTTTAACAGAGGCTATTTTATGGGATAAATCTTTTGGCACCAAAAGGGCAGCTGTTTCTGTTCGCGTCAGAAGTGGTTCCTTTAGATAGGCTAAAATTCTACTGGAATACACTTGAATCATTTTAGATACCAATAGTAAATGAGATTATATTGCTGTATAGGTGTAGAAGATATTTATTATTTTAAAGTTTTTAAGATGTATTTTACCAAAAGCCTGTTATTTTAGATTCAGTACACAGGACTGTAACAATTCCTTCTGCTACAGTAAGCACTCAGAATAGATGTTTGTTATTGATAGCTCTTTATTTTTCAACTTTATTTAGGAACTGGGGTTTTCGTGGATGCCTCTTTGTGGAATCTAATGAAGTCCAGAAATGGATTTCTAAAGAAGTCTTTTATCTCGTTTATCCTGAAATCCACAGTTCAAAAACCACTGTGCCCTTTTTTTGGTTCTGAAGTCCACTTTCTACAGCCTCTGAGGAGCCTGGAGTACACTGGTGCACTAGTGTGTGCAGTGCATTGTAGTATAGTCCATAAACAAAGGACTTCTTGTAGTCCTTAAGTCTACCAGAAGGACTTGTTGCTGTCATTTTTCAAAACTTTATGCTGCCTTGCGCTGTACCTGAGCAGCATCTTCTGTGTGGAAATAGGACATAAGAGCTAAAGATAGAAGCAGAATAAAAGCTGATGGCTAAATTTGATTAAGAATTCTAAGTGTCTACTAAATATGATATTAAATTTCATTTAGAAGAAGAAATCTACATATCAGTAATTTAATCAAGTTTAGTAACTTTTCAAACTTTAAAATATTCGGAAGTTAACAAAAGATAAAGAAGTAAAAAAAAATCTTATAAATAATGTTCTTTGATTATTTATTACTATATTCTAACAGAAACTGTTAGACTAGTATAGGAGAGCCTGGAATGCATGCTCAACAGAAAGCCAGGACAGATTTATTGAGTTTTCTTTCAAAGAACTCTTGGGGAAATACATATATACAACTCAATGCTGTATAGTTACATTTTCCAGATGTTTTATTGAAAAACATTCAGATGTAAAATAAGTCAGTAGAGTATGTAATAAAATCAAGCTCTATAAAGCAAAGAAAAAAGAACAATCTCCCAAACAGCATAGTTTCTAATGGTCTTTTCTTTTAAAATTACAAATGGACCAAATTTAAACACCTATGGCCTTGGTGTCTAAAAATAGTTTCCAAACCTCGCCTGCCAGTTTGCTGAACTCAGTGATAAAGAAAGATACTCTTCGGTGGGATGACCCTTGATTATTTGTCATGACTAGGTGACAAAAGAACAAATTACAGCATGCATGAAACCCAGCTATAGTTGCAATAGAAGTCTGGGCATCCAAAGGCCAGTAGGTCTAATTTGTAAAGATTTAAAAAATCTTTAGAAGCTTCTGTTTAGGTATGAAAACAATCCAACCTGAAAATCCTCAACATTTATTGATCCTTTCTGTTAATATTTTGAAGAACAATGACTTTTCAACACTTCTGGATTGTATGTGAGAATGCACATTCCTTTTCTTTTTAAAACCAGATTTTTTACTGTTACTTTTAGAGTATTCCACCATAAAGGTCCACCAAATACAAAGAAGTGAAGAAACAGTAAAAAAATGCTTACCTGAGAACAATGTACATACACACACAAACAGACAGATATCTATTTATATATATGTGTGTGTATGTATTTATGTATATATCTGGCTACCATGGGTTCTATTTGCTGCAGTTGATGTTTACCCTTCAACACTTTACCCTTCCAAGACGGCTTTCTAAAGACCACTGCTTGCTCCCAGCTGTTCCATTATTGTCCTTTCTGCTACTGCTATGGGTCAACCAGACCAATAAACACGTTTGAAATTGCATGGAGAAAAACAATTCCTTGAAAACCAAGTACTTTATTTCCAAGAACTCTGCTTTGGCTAGAAAGAGGAACCTTTGTAATCTCAAATTTTATGGCTGTTCTGACTTGATAGGAAAAATGGTAAAAGAGGGCTTTTAATTAGAACTCCTTTTTCCTCCACTCTCTCTCCTCCACCTCTACCTCAACTGTTGTTATCACAATTTATTAGTGTCATAAGAACTTAGGTCAAGTAACACTTACCTGGTACTGCTCTCTCTGAGGCCACCTACAGAGTTGGTCCAGAGATCTGAATTATGTAATTTCACTACTTTTATTTTATAACTAAGATTCTTGCTCTATTCTGATGTTTGATTTCTTTTTTCCCCTGTCTGTTAGCTTTTACACTTTTCAAATTTGTTGTTCTTTCCATCTCTGTTCTTCAGGCATTTAGCATTCATCTGGCTAGGAAGGGCTAAACATGGGATATATCTCGCCATTCCCAGTACATACAGTTTACGAGAAAAACAGGTCTGGCACATGTTAAGGTTCTGGTGTAAGACTTTGGATCTTTCCTCTTACAAACTCATGGTTGCAAAGTTGCTTACTATGTTATTTAAGGCTGTACTTGAATGTGAGGTCCACTCCTTTCTTGATTGACAGAGGTAGATTCTATCTGTTCGTTACTGGAAATACTGATACTCAGCTGGGTATCTTTTGTCATTTATGCCAGTAATGTTACTGCAGGTTAAACAATAGGCTGAATAGCTTGTATTCTTTCAGAATATATGATCCATTTGTAACTAGATAGATTGCTCTTCTGCTATATTTTAGCACCTTCATAAATGTAATGATTGCAATTGTAGATTAAGAAAAAACCACTGATAGGACAGCTGTCTCAGTCATGCATAATTACATTTTTATGCATGCTGTTAGTGCAAATACGAACAACCACCCAATTTGGTGACAAAGGAACAGAACCCACTAAATATGATGTGCCAGACTCAAGACTGCAGAGCTTTGCTACATTAGCAAGTGTGGCATTGCTTCTTTTAACTGTAGTTCTTAGTACAACTCCACTGCTTACTTCTACCTTTGCTTACACAGTTTAATTCCATTCTTAAAGGTGATCCAGTCTCTAGACATCATTTTTTGATTTTGATATTTTGACTCCATTGATGTCTGTCTTCAAAATATGCTAGTACATTTAAAATATATATACTTTACTTTGAAAAGGTAAGGTACACTTTCCCTGCATGGTTTTTTTTTTAGTAGTCATTACTGGTACCAGATTAACACTTGTTTATTGGTAGCCATACTAGGAAAATAAGAGGGGAACACAAGAACTGCAGCATTGAGCTGGACATTTCACAGCATTATTGGCGTGAAGAGGTCAGTCACATGAATACCTAGGATCAGATTTTAACATTTATTTAGTAGTGAGGTACACCAGTATCATATGTACTGTCAAACTGCTCCATGTGATGTGTTGTGCACAAAGGCAATGACTTGAATTAAGTGGCATTTATTCATCCAAACACACCCAGGCACCTAAGCTAAGAACACAGGATTTTTCATCTTGATTTTCTGCCTTTTTTATTTTTAGGTAGCAAACTATTTTTTTCTATTTTGGCACTTTAAAAGGAATTTAACAGTAGCTGCCAAAGAAAAGTTGTTATCCTTTCTTGAACATCTTTTTAACCTTGTACCAGGAGAAAGGCTTTATTTCCAATATTAACTCAAATTTTTGTAAGAATATTTCTCTGTGGGTTTTTTTTCCTCTGCCAAGTTGATTCTCCAGTTGAAATTTTGTTTGTATACTTTATTATCTTTAAATTTCATTTGTAAAACCTTGGATTCTGGCTTACAAAAGCTCAAGCTTTATGTAATAACCTTGAAGAAGCATGCAGCATAAAAATGCAAGCTCTCTCCCACTTGAAATAAACAAGAATTTCTTGTTGGTTTTAAATTTTCTCATGCGTTAAAGAAATAAATATGAGCACCCTGAGACCAAATATAGGGCATGGTTTTTATCAAGGTCATAAGAAATTAAGGCAGGCATTTATCCTAGAAAAAGGTTTTTAATCACAGTGGGTAGTGAAAAGTACATTTATCTGATACAAATTAGATGTTTTGTGGATCCAACCAATTATTTTTCCAATACAGATGTTTTTAAAGGAGTATAAAGATAGGAAGGTGTCCCATATATCGATTGTCTGGGCTCGCCAGTATATAGAACCGATAAATATCCTCCTCCCATATTATACTTACTTATTCCATCTGGCATCCATATGACCATATTAGAAAAGGCTTATTTGCTTTAGGTGGTGGACAGTATTTTGCAATGTCTAGGTCTTTTTGATGTGAATATGCTAAATGCAAAACCAACCATTCATACCTGTGATTATTTATCACCACTGAACAGGAAACTTTTATTGCTTAAAGGGTCATAACTTTCTCTTTAAAGTGACATGAAGGACAAATCTGATTAAACTGGCAATTTATAATTTACTGTACTTTTATCAGTCCAGAAGCTCTCCTGAAAAGCAGGTATGTTTTCTATCTGCTTTGTGTTTTCTTTAAGAGTAATTTATCACCCATATGAGAGTACATTGTAAAAAGAAGAAATCTTGCAGGTTTTAATATCAACCCAATATCACTATTCAGCCATAAGTGATTTTAGAGACCACTTTTTCATTTACAAGTTTATGGGTGATTCATATAGAAAACTAGTACCTGGTGCTTAAGCCAAAGCAGCATCAGTAGGGCTAGTAGCTCACATTAGATAATTATGCAGATCATAAAGTACAAGAATTGCAGGAAAAAAAGGCACCCATGTTGCAGTCTTACATGTCCATCTTTACAGTTGTTTCCTTTGTAATATTAGCTTTCTCATGCTTTCTCCTGACCTTCTACTTATTTTACCCTTTGTTTGTTACAGTACCAGCACGTCTGATTGCTCCTTGAAAGCTTTAGAGATTAAAATATTATAAAATGACTACGGTAGAAAATTAGTTTTATAATTTTTTCAGGGAGATTTGCAATTTCCTTTGAATTTGAAATAGCAAATTTTCTAGACAAGATTTTTTTTACACATTTGCATATACATGTATATGCTCTGTAAACTGGCACAATATTTTTGTCTGCATAATCCTATCCCATAAAATCAAATATATTCACTGGATCTTAATATAAATTACAAAATAACCGCTCTCTTATTACAGAATGCTATTCTACAGCATGTGCAGTATCTAAATGATGGTTTGATTTGTATTCCCATCACTTAACCCCTTAGAAAAAGATACAAAACTCCCAAATGCTACAATAATGTTGTAACTTGTGGCTAAATGGCCACTTTAAAAGCTCTTTACCCCCCTTTTAAAAATGTACAAAGCTTCTAGTTCATTGTGTAACTGAAGGTCAGTGTGACTGAATGATGGCTGCACTCAGAAAGTTATTGTCCTAAACAGTGCCACCATGAAAAGACAAGCATCAGTCTATGTTTTGGCTTTTTAAGCTGCATTTGCGTTAACAGGAACCTCATGTTCAAGCTGGACTAGAGAAAAGAGCAAAGAATGGAGGGATAAGTGTGTGTTAGGGAGGGAGGGATGCTGCATTTGAATAAGCAGTTTCTAAAATAATCCTTCCAGTTGTTTGTAAAATTGAATACCCACTTCAAGTGTTGGGGAGCAGGAAACAGAGACTGCTTTGCAAGGGAGATTTAGCTGGGAGAGGAGAGCGGCAGCAAGATGGGCTGGCTTGATGCAGTCTGTATTTTTCATATTGTTCTTCATAGCAGTAATGCACGAGAGAGTAATCTAATTGCAGGTGCTTATGAAGATTATATGAGAGGGATGTCTCTAGAATATTTTCTTGCAAAATTTTGTTTTCTGTTTTAGACTTTTACTGTCGGTGGTGGCAATTCATGCTACTAACACAAACAAGTTCCAGCAGAACATGTTGCTGCAGAAATCACACTCACCTGAAAACAGACAGTACTGCTGTTTGAGCATGTTACAATACCAAATCAACCATATCTAATTTTTACCAGACTGTGAGAGAATTAGAGAACTTAATGATTGTAATGTGAAAAATCCTGCTCTTTATCTATAATTTTATTAGCTCGTTGCATTACAAAGAATATGATATTTTTCTTATTGCGACTTTAAACATATTTTCTTGAAGCAATAAGGCTACTCTAATTTTATTCTTAAGTTCAGTGAACCAAGGCAACTTGGTTAAAAACAAATTCTTCAGATATCAGCTAGAGTGAAAGACTGGAAATGCAACCATTTTTGTTTAACAAAGCAGGTGAATTTTATTTATTATTTTTTGGATATTTAACAAGATACCATAGACATTCTTTCCTGTGATATTTCTGATGTAGGTAATGATTTAATTATCAAAATAATGTACTAATTTTGGATGAAAATTAGTTTATAGAAAACCAAGAGACAGTCTTTTCAGGGTGGACATAATGGAGCACAGTGAACATTTAGGAAAATAAATGAAAATTTTCTGCTTTATAATCTGATTTATTTCTAGAGACTCATAAACTGTCTCCTATCCATCAGCCCACCTTATATACATCACATACCGAGATCTCTACTCCTGTGTAAAAAGTTACCTGTAGTAGTTATAGATGGTTATTATGGTGGTGTTTGTCATCGTTCTTAAAGTCATGAAGTTCTTGCTCTGCTAAAGCTGTTCTTTCAAACCAACAAAAACCCAAATGCCTAAACCAAAAAAACCCACTCATGCCCAAGTGGTTAAAGGGTATTATTCCTTTTTAAACTCTTTAGAGTAATAGATCATGCATAAATCACTTTATTTTTGAAGAGTTTCAGAGGAATGCTTCCTATGAAAAATCCCTGAAGGAAAAAAAAAAAAAAATTGGCTTGGTTTCTTTTATTTTCCCAACTGGAAAATAGTACTTGCAAAATGCAGTGGATCTGTCTGTTCCCTCAGGAATTCTCTCCAGCTAAGTACAGAAATTTCTGCCTTCTGTAGTTCCTCCCTACTTGCCGTATCATATTTTATCTGAAACCTCCTCTGCATACTTCTATGTGAAATCCCTGGACAAGAAGCTCATAAATGCTGCTGATTTCTTGCAATTAAAAGACCTCTCAGAGTTGCAACATGGCTCACTTTTAAAGACTTCAAAATGAAACTCCCTTTCCTATCACATACATACACACCAACAGCTGTCTCTTAGGGTCAAAGTAGCATCACAAAGAGACCAGAGGTCCCTTAGGGCTTCTGTAACCTTTGACCTCAAGGTCCCTCACTTCTTCTTTTTTCACGTGCTTTTTACCAAACTTCTGGTAGCAATGGCACTGCAATGCCTGGTGGTTTGTTCCGTAGATACGATCTGTTTGGCTGCGCAACTCAGAAGAAAAAAAAAAAAGGTTACACTTAGAGCTGATGACTGGAGCATGTAAAACACATCCATGTTTCACATCTTTATCTGATTGTTGGGAGACAAATAACGGAATTACTTATTGACAAGCTAATAATCTCTTTATCAGTCTAGAAGAACGTAAGAATCTTATTTGTAGACAGAGTTACTTCTGATAGCAGGTGTAAGCATTAGCACCTGATAGGTATGCATGCCACGTACTAGATGTGCTAGGAAATTCAAGCTGGTTTTATTCTGTATTTTTTGTTTGTTATTAAAAATATTTAAGAAATCAAGCATCCTATTCAGTACAAGTGGCTAGTATTTAGTATTTAGCATATTAGAAAAAGAATTGCCTTTTTTGAAATATATATTTCAGGAGGTAATGAAAGAGTGTGATATTTATATAAAATTTTTCAAGTCAGGCTTTTCCAAAGAACTTCAGTTTGCAACCACAACTACATTGAAATAGATATACTTGTGGGGTGAAGTGCCCTCTGCCAGCAGAAGCTACAGCAAAGAAGCTGAACACAATATAATGTAACAGGTAATGAGGACTATCCATCCAACTAGAGCTACAAAGCAAGGCAATTACCCAAGTAGATTTTGATTGAGGCCACTGGGCACAGTAACTCTATAGTTTTGAAAGAATAATGACCAGTGATACAGCAAATTAAATTCTGAGGCCCCAATAACTGCACTCAAATATAATTTTAATTAAACTATAAATTTGAACTTTGTGTTTCCTTGGAGACCTTACAGCCATCATATCTAAGGTCAAAATACCTTAGCAAGTGGAAAATAATTTGTCTCCTTGCTACAACAGGATGTAAATATTTTGCCAATTACTTGTTCCTGGAAAGGATGAAAAGATAGTAATTAAAGAGAAAAAGAAGCTCTTGATTGCCTCTTACAGCACTAAGAGGAGAAAACGCCTCTTGAAAGCATTTAAAGGCTAAGTGTTAATGTGTTAAGGGACCATTCATTTTTAATTAAGTTATAACACATGGGATGCTGTCTGTCAGACATCATTGATTCCTAAATGCTAATAATTATAGAGTTTGTATTTACAGAACACATAGTAAGGAAGAGACAACTTACTTTGTAGTTAGGATCTGATTTTTGTTTGTTCAGCTAATTGTTCCATCCATGTCTGGTGTTTTCCATTCAATAACTGATTTATAAAAAAATGGCTCTGAAATACAATATTTGAGTTTCAGGATTAAATTTTCACTTTCACCCTCTGCTTCTGCTTCCTTAGAGGACATTCCATACTCAACTGCTAAGTAAAATAATTTTTAGAATTTGTCTACCTCATTAACCCCTGACATGGTTTGAAAACTTCTGCAGGAGATATTAATGCTATATTTGTATAATACACAAATCATAACATCTTTAACACACAGTTAATTGCACACAAATATTCTGTAGCATACCTATTAACCTATCACTAGGTTATACCTGTTAACTCATAGAAATAATTTCTATTCAATTTATTTTGCTAAAGTAATTTTATAAGGAATCAACATAGTTTCTTATTCTAAGTTACCATCTTTGAACAAGTAATTACTGAGTGTCTTAGTTTGGATGAAAA
>VWPV01003497.1:0-11079 GCA_013389885.1 Geococcyx californianus
GAATAGTTTTGGCTGGAAGGGACTTGAAAACACATCCATTTCCATCCCGCTGCCATGGGCAGGGACACCTCCCACTAGATCAGGTTGCTAAAAGCCCCGTCCAGCCTGGCCTTGAACACGTCCAGGGAGGGAGCAGCCACAGCTTCTCTGGGCCAGCTGTGCCAAAGCCTCACTGTCCTCACAGGAAAACACTTCATCCTAATAGGGCTTGGGGGAGAAGATGCCTGATTTTGTGCTGTTGGTGTTAAGAAGAAAGATGTCTTGACTGGGCAACTTTTAGGATGTTTTTTCCACTCTTTTTGGTTTCTAAATTTCATTTAAGTATCAGATTTTTCTCTGGATAATACTTTTGACCATTTTTTCACCATTATCTTGTCTAAAATGGCAGAAAAGATAAGCAAAGTGCATTTTTGTAAGGCTCTTGCAGGTGTAAATGTGTTAGACTTTGAAATATTTAATGACATGGCACTGTGTGACTCTTAGTGCCTTGGTAGATGCTGTAGGCCTGTAGTACATATTTGAACTTTCCTGTTCTGTTTTGTGATACAATTTTTAAAATTATTTTTTTCTTAATCTGTTTTTACTTCTCTACTTACTTTTTCCTCCCTTTCTTTAAATTCAGGGAACAGCCTGCATGTATTTCAAGCGCTTTTATCTCAATAACTCGGTGATGGAGTACCATCCTCGGATAATAATGTGAGTTACGAACGCAGTTATTCTGCCAAGCAGAACATTAGAGATGTAATATTTGTCTCTGTAAAGACTTGAAATAAAGAGAAATGAAAGCTGAGAGCTTAAATGTGAGTAAAGACAATGCACTGGTCATCTTCAGTGTTCACAACATTGTTTTGAAGATGGAAGTTTTCCAAACTCTTGATAATAAGATGGTTCTTGCATGTGCCAACTGCTTACGTTTTCCCCTCTTCCAGGCTCACGTGTGTGTTTTTGGCCTGTAAAGTGGACGAATTCAATGTGTCCAGTGTACAGTTTGTTGGTAACCTTCGAGAAAGCCCCCTGGGACAGGAAAAAGCTCTTGAACAAATACTGGAATATGAACTGCTGCTTATTCAGCAACTGAACTTCCATCTTATCGTCCACAATCCATACAGGCCATTTGAGGGATTTCTAATCGATTTGAAGGTAGCTTTGTTTTATATACCATATACTTCACATGCTAACCTAGAACTAATCTGTTGTGGGCTGTGTTAGAAAACTGTATTTCCTTTCATGACTGTGATCTTAAAAGATCTAGTTTCTAAAGTGATAGGCCGATATCTGAAAGGAAGTCAGTTTAGTTGTGGTTTTTAAGCATGTTAGATTACCTTTGGAATAAGAAGAGAGCCTGATGCTTTTTAGCTTTAAAAAATATTGTTGAATTGTGTATATTGAGCTCATGAACCAGAAGATGAGGACCAGCTACTGACTTTCCTAAATATTTCCTTTTTAGACCCGCTATCCAATGCTGGAGAATCCTGAAGTTTTGAGGAAAACAGCTGATGACTTCCTCAATCGAGTGGCTCTGACAGATGCATATCTGCTCTTCACTCCCTCACAGATCGCTCTCACTGCCATCTTATCTAGTGGTTCAAGAGCAGGAATCAATATGGAAAGGTAGTCTTTTCTTTTTAGTTATAGGTATGTTTCCAACAAGGTGAAGGGCCAGATTCAGCCCATGGGGCATTCGTTTGACACCTGATGTAAAGTGTAATGTTGACAGGTACAAGGGCTGATGGCAAATGCAAACAGGTTTTTTTTAAGAAGGTTTAAACAAATCCCAGATCCCTCTTGCTTTAAAAGAATGAGACAATGTGGGAGTATCCTCTGCAGGGTGCACTGTCCTCTCGAAACAGTGTAAAAACATTCAGATGCTCACTCTAACTTGAAACTTGTTAATCTTATTCCTGTGCTGCTTTTGCCAAAATTCAGATGGATATGCTTTTTGTAAATAATCTGTTGGTAGTGTGTGAGGTACGTGAAGTTTATCTTTGCATAGTCATGGGCTCAAGTATTGGTCATTTGTCTGCACCGTACAGGTGCTATAACCTTGTTATTTATTGCTTTATGTGAGGTTTTTGGTGCTAGCGCTGCAGCTTGGGTCTCATGGACCTATAAGTAGGTGCGCTGCCAAGGTGGGATGGAAGATGGAAAATTGGAAAATCTGTTGCTCCCATGATGCCAGTGTTGAACTTTTTCAAGACTGACATGGAGCTTCAGGAATACACAAGTGGCAGTGTGTTCTGGCAAATAGGTGGCTCCAAATTAGTCTTCACTTCTGCTATCGGCACAAGGTTAAGTGCAATACAGTTAAATTTGATCTCTACAAGAGTAGCGATACTACCAGAGCAGCTCTTGGCTCATAGTAATTACCATTTTTGTGTGACTGATGCCTCAGTCTGGAAGCTGCAGCTGATACAGCTGTGAATGTCTGTTGAGTTTAAAGTTAACACAGGCTGAGCAGACCAATGTGCTTTGGAGTCTTCAAATTTGTGTAATTTATCCATAAGTGCACTTTCTGGGAAGGGATAAAATTATTGTTGTGGATCTTGGTGAGGGCTGTTATTCACATGTGCTGGGACTTACTCAGTGTATATGTTAAAGCTTCTACTAAAAGGAAGTTTGAATCTGTGAGGGACGAGGAAGGGACTGAGAGACTCCACAGGACAGCATTTAGAACTTGTTTTCAGCTGCCATAAGAAGCAATTCTGTCTTGCAGGCTTTGCTGGCTGCTTTTGCTGTGTGACGTCTCTTCTACAGTATTTGCTTTTCTAGCAGTCCTACTGTTCAGTGGTGTGATATTTGGATCACATTTCATAGAATCTTAAACATAAATTGGCTTAACTCAGCAAGGCTCACTTAACAGATGTTTAATCCTGCAGTTTTGGAACCTGGGGTCATTAGATGGCTGGGGAATATTTCTGTCATGTTCTTACAAAAAAAGAATGTTAAAAATGACAGACTTGCTTTTTTATCACTTTATCACACTTGGGTAACCAAAATAATTTTACTAAGTCCAATCATAAAGCTGTAGTGGGTGTAAATAAATACACATTGTATTAAATAGTGGTAGCTGCCACTGTATTTATGGTGCTTTATTCTAAGAACTTATTCTTCCATGTCTCTCAAGTTATTTATCAGAAAGTCTTATGCTGAAAGAAGACAGAATGTCCTTAGCCAAGCTACTAGATGACATGAAATGTAAGTAAACTTTGGAAAGATATGATAAACAGTATCTCTAAAGGAAGAAAACCAGCTTTAAGCAGAGAACAAAAAAGAAACAGAAGCTTTAAGCAGAAATGTGTGCTTAAATTATTTTCTTTACCTCAGGGTTAGCTTAAGATAAGTATCACAGTATCACAGTATCGTAGGGTTGGAAGAGACCTTTGAGATCATTGAGTCCAACCTATGGCCCAACACCTACACCTGCTACCTACACCTACTCCTACTTGTCAACTACACCTTGTCACAAGTAGATCATGAACAGCAGAATTAATTACCTGGCATGTGAGGAATCACTGAGACTTTCCTATGATATGAACAGATAAAATTAAAAGGCAAAGCACCTGATACTTCTCAGAACATAGGTGCTATAGTCAGTTAAGTGCTAGCAACTGAGTCAGAAGTGAAAAGTCTATTTTAGGATTTCTTCAGTTATTGTCTTAAAAATTACAGCTTCAGGCAAAAGCCTGCACATAAATACTGCTGCCACCAGAGGGTACCTTTTCTTAAGCTAAATTGTTAATGCTTAGTGATGTGGCAGATTTTATATTTTACTTCTGTTTTGCAGCGATAAGGATGTTTCCAAATACATGTAGGTTTGCTAGTGTGAGACTACATACACATACACTATATATATATGTATATTAAAAATACCAAGAACGCTAGCATGGTCTAGCCGGGATAAACAGGGAATGTAATATACAGGTTATTACCTTTTCTTTTAATTAAATGAGAAAGCTGGTATATGAAATTTCTAGTAAGTGATGAGTTATTTAATGGTTTAAGCTAATGCATGCATTTAAAATGGGAGAGTGGTAGCATTGAAAATCCAGTCCTTTGACTAAGCTGACACTAGGGTCTGCAACTTCAGGTCTGTAAATACGTTTTCAATATAAGATACTCTTCCTTTTCTCTTCCTGCTGGCAAATGTACTGTTCTGGTTTCCATTGCTGAGATGCAAAGGGAACGCTGGAATCACTTACATTTCACTTGCATTATTCTAGAAGGTAGCTTTAGCGCAGAGGCACCCTTTCTGTAAACCTATGGTGGCTGGAAGGAAACTTTGATGCATCTGTAAATTACTGGGTTTATAGAGGACTGGTGATGGAGGAAAAAATAGCTGTAAATTTAATTTCCCTTCTTAACAAGACTGAAACCAATATTTTCTTTTTTTAAGACTGAGGTACAGTCTTGAATGCAAAAAATACCTGTGTGCTTTGAAGCTTGTAAGCAGAGTAATGTGGACTCCACATTATCGTAACTTACCTCGAGGAGATCCAGAATCAGCGATGCCAACGACTTGTTCCTGTGTAGTTCTTTGTGCTCAGGTTCTGCTGTGATTTGGTGTTATTTAAAATTAATCCTTGTATGTAAGACAGTAGTTAAGTCTTGCATACTTAATCATTGATCCTCTACAGTTTGAGGGCTGTGTGGGATAGGAAGGTCCATAAGTAAGCAGTTTGGGAGGAGTTATTACTTTGAATTTCTAATGTTTGCTTTGACAAATGCAGGGAGTTTATTTGGCAGGATTTCTGTCTGCGCTGTTTGCAGTGTGTTCCATGTTGCCTTATAGTGTTTCTTGAGCCTGTTTAAAAACTAGATATGATGCTTTGGAAACCTTACAGAGGTGTGGACCTCTGCATAACATTCTGATTTTTGTTTGGTATATGTGTTTTTTCTAGTAGAAGCTGCTTGAAAATACATACTGTGCTTCTGCACTCCTGCTGCTATGAGGGAAGGGAGGGTTAAGTGTTGGCTGAAGCTTAACCATGAGGGAGAGGTGATAATAGAAGCCATACCAGTGACTGATAAGCTTGTGTAATTCCCAAGGTAGAACAGAAATTATTTAATTTGTTTGGTATTGTGTTGTTGCCACTGTAGGCATGAAAAATCTCATAAAGAAATATGAACTGCCAAGGCCAGAAGAGGTCGCTGCACTAAAACAGAAATTAGAGAAGTGTCACAGTGCGGAGCTTTCACTGAACACAAACCCGTGAGTAGATACTTTCTTCTTGTGTTAAACGTCTGCCTTTTTCTATTGCTATATAAACACTAACTTTCTTCGAACTATGTAAGTGATTGAAAAAGAAAATATCTGAATGTACAGACAAGGATGTCTGCTCATAGACTGTACTGGGAGCTGAGAACACAGGCTCAAAGCAATGCTTTCAGTGGGTAGACACATTCTTCTGTGCTGATTTGCACTTCCATCTGTGATGTTGATTGGTTTGTAATGCACAATAGGAATCTCAGGTGGCTTTTAAGGTCTTCCCACTTGATGCTGTGCATAATGAGAATCCAGGGGTTGGAAAAAAATTGAATAAAAATAAGGAATGTCTAAAGTGTTAACATTTTCTTAAGACTCAGGTGGACGGCAAATGACTTCCTATTTTTTCTTTTCTGCCCTGTTTGCTTTAGTACCCACTATGAGCTTCCAGCAAGCTGCTGGAGTCGAGACTTCACTAGTTTTCTGTGTGGCAGATATGTCCATAGTGTAATCTTGTGATCAATAAGAAAAGTCTTAAGTCTTATAAAAATACCTAAACATATTGCTTCTTTTTTGGGTTGGGGTTAGGAAGAAGAGGAAAGGTTATGAAGATGATGAATATGTTGCAAAGAAATCTAAAGTTGATGAGGTCAGTAAACTTATTGTAAAAGAACTTGTTTTCCTGCTCTTAACTGCCAAGACAGAAGTACCGCAGCTATTGTGAGACCAACTTCTGCATCTGTTAGTACTCTCTTAGGTGTTGCTCAGACAGAGTATTTATCAACTTTGTTTTTATTGATGAGCCAGAGTTTGTACTAGCTTGCGTTTAGGAGTGTTCTTAAATAATCCAGTCTTCTGCGGGGAGGGGGAAGAACACGCAGGACATCTTTTCTTGCTGTTCTATGTGCTTTGAAAGTGCTTTGGGAAACAGTGGAACAACCACAGAACAATCTAAAGCTTAGTACTTGTAATTCCAGCATGTGAAACTCCCATAATGCCAGTAGGGGAAATAGCTGGGAGACTGAGATTTGAAATGTTGTGATGAAAGGAGGTTCTGCAAGGCCAGGAACTGAGTACGTGAGGAGAAATTCCAGTTCTGCAGATGAAAATTCTCTCCTCAGAATGTGGATGGAATAAATGAGTATGCACTGAATTGTAGTTAAGGGCACTTTTTTTTCACCAAGTTTTATGTGGTGTTTTTTCTCCTGGTTTTCCATTTAGTATCTTTGGCTTCTTGCACAAAGTGTAAGTCAGATGCTGGGCTAAATTTCTACGTCAGCCAATCTGCTAGCAAGGCTTGCAAAAATTCCACATGGGTGGCCAGCACCTCTGGTTATAAGACCAACTGTAAAGGAGGTGGAGAGGTGAGCAAGGTGAAGACTCAACAAATGAAAACAGAGCTAAGGTAGTTTTTCAGATCTAACCTTGAACACCCATCACAGCTTTCCTTTGTAACATTGACTGGAAGCTGTAGAGATATATCTTCGTGTCACCTTGTTTGGTCACAAGCCCTTTTTAACTGGACTTCTGGTACTGAATAGTTGTACAGTCCAAGATACCTTAAGTATGTGACATTTAGAAAAACTTGCTAACAAGCTGAAGAGGGTCGTCTGTGAAAGCCATAACATAAAATGCAGGGTAAGTGGCTTTTGAGAATTCAAGGAATCTTGCTGCTATACATTTTAGGTTGATGCTGTAATGTCAAACTAGAATCTAAAAAATAATTTGAACAAAATTACAATAAAATCAGCACTGAAGGTGTATTCTAACAGAAAGTGGAGTCTGAAGCATTTTTTATTGTAAGTATTTAATGCTGTAAAATCTTTGACTGGTGTTCACTTCAGATCCCAAACCTAAAAGCCATGCTGAAACTGGTAATTTTGTAAAACTAGCACTTTCATAACTTTCTCACAAATGACTTGGAGAACAGTTCCACCTAAGGTATGGAGACTCACCTCTCCCTCTCTGTCCCAGTTTACTTTGATGTGGGTCTTATTTTAGTTTTGCTTTTATAGTTTGAAGCAGCTTTGATTTGGGGTTTCTTATTAACTTACATTCACAATTCTTTTTCCAAAGGAATAAACTAATTAGATAGGTGCACATAGTCTACAACATTCCACAATAAGCTCTTGCACAGTTTTAACAGCTCTGGAAACTTATGCTTTTGAAATACCGATCTATATGGACTCCCAAGGGTTTGTATTTGCGTAGTTTGATTTCTGAAAGTAATCATTACATGCAGGAGCAAATCTGAGCAGGCCAGGACAGCAAGGGAGAAGAGTGCTTCATTTTTGGAAAGCTTACAGAGTATGTATACAGCTCAAACCTTGAGACCTCCCTAATCCTGTAGGTAACTGATATTGACAATATTTACAGCTGTAAGTAATTAGGCTGTAATACAGAAGTGCATGATCTGTTCTCATCTACTCATAAGATTTTATTTCCTGATTTCATAGCAGATGCTAATACCAACAGCAAGGCCATAACTGGTACAGAGAGCTCATCAGTTTGAAATGGTAGATGAAACACAGGGTACTTGATTGAGCGCAGATGACTCAGCTGCCAAAGTAATAAAGCCGTAAGAAGCGCCAGATATCAGTAAAAGGTTGCAATCTGAGCTCTTGCGGAAATTTCTGCATAGCTGTCCATCATGAAGCATAAGCTAAGCTTCAAAGAGGTGGTAAAAATGGGCTGCTAAGATGACTCGGCCTCAGTGACATTAAGACTAAGCATGGATAACTAAGTTTAAAGAGTGTAGTCACCACTGGTTAGAATATATTTTAATATTCTGTTTATGGAATATGTCTGTTAGGTGCTACGTTCTGGTCACAAACACCATAGGGGGGGGTTTGTTTGGGTTTTCTGTATGTGGCATTCCTCGTGTCCTTAATAAGCATTGTGGCATGCTTGCAGAAGCACGAAGTAGGACTTAGTTCCAGGAAGTTTTCAGTCCTGTATTCTGATATTAGCTGCTGTTAGGCAAAAATAATAAAATTCCCTCTGCTGTATCTACTTGATGGACTTACTTTTGTTTTCTTCCCTGCACAAGGCATGGACCATGCTGGACAAAGGTAGTGGGCTGGGCAGGCAAGGAACATCTTTGGTGATCCCAGGAATGGAATCTTAATTGGAGCCTCACAACAGATGAGGGCACGCTTAAATATGAAGTCCTGTTACTGTTAAGCAGTGGGAGCAAGTCTGAGCAGAAATCAGGATCATTACAGAATCAAAGAATAGTCTGGGTTGGANGAGATAAGGTTGGCCACCTGGGCTGAGAGTGCAATTTGCCAGCTTATGCCAAGCTTCTCATCAACAATCACTCCAAGTCCTTCTCTGCAAGGCTGCTCTCAATCACATTGTCCCCTGTCCAGTATTGATACTGGGAGTTGCTCCAACTCAGATGTAGGACCTTAGGATCCTTTCACATTAAGCTCGTGGCCAGCAACTGCTGAGCTCAAGCACATTGTGAGAGGAATTTAACAAACACGCACTTCCTTGAGTAACTTCTTTGAAGGCGTTGTGTTCCTGTTTGAGGTGGCCTTGTGAGTGAACCAGGACTCACAGCTGTACATGGCTGTTGGAATGGAGTGTGCAGGGGAAGGTGTGGACCCTGGTCTGTGCTTTTTCCTCCTCTGCAACCATCCTGGCAGGAATGTCCATCTGTCAAGTCATATGGACAAAAAATGGTTTAAGCTTGCTATTTCAGGTCTACCACTGGCAGCAGACACAGTTCAGAGATACGAGGAGTTATCTGTGTTAACTAAGTTGCTTCATGTAGATGTCACTGTGACAGTACGTGCAGGATCATCCATACCCACAGTCAGGTATTGCCTGGCCCACCTTACTGTGAAACACACAATCCATGCAGTGCTCAAGGCTCTGCATTTTTCCCTTCCATTAGGAGGAGTGGACTGATGAGGATCTTGTGGACTGAGCCTAACCATGAAGGAAGACTGAATCCTACCACCCGCAAGCCACCGTCTGGGGTCATGTGTAAACCTGTATGTCTTGCTCTGTGTCACAAGGTATTTTGTCAGTTTATATTATGTTTGAAATAAAGCATATAACTTTGCTAAAATTATTAGTTGCATGTCCATTAAACTATCATCCATTCAAGAGCAGACACTAGTAAGGAGTGTTTGCTCTAAGGAATCTGTCATGCAGGGAGGCATTCTGGTTCAGGAACAGTTTGAGGTGTGACTTCAGCTACTGCCATGCTGTAGTCCTGCACTTAAACTGGGCATTTGGTTAAATGGATGAACACAAGCAGAGGACAGATGTGGGAACAGACGCATACATGCTCCAGAGCAGGATGTGCTCCCCTTTTCCCAGGCTTTGTCACTGAGGCAGCTGAAAGAGCACAGCTGTGCCCATAACACTACATTTGGGAGGCTCTTTTCAGATAGACCAGAAGGCTGCAGCAATGCATTTTACAGTATGGAAACTAATAATTGCAGCTTTTGCAGCTGTGATCCCAGAGCTGGTTGCTGTGACTTACTGGCAGCAACTGAGATTATTTTAAAAATCTTCCTCAGAAGGTCGATCCAGAGCAAGGTCCATTTCCTATTCATAAACCGTTTTAGAACATCAGCAGTTATTCAAAACACACTTCAGTGCAGCTTTGGGAGTCTCCTAGTTTTGTTCTCATCACTCCACATTGTAGGTAACAGAAAAACAGCCAAATCTGTTCTCCAAGTGTTTGTATTTTCACCAGTTATGCCACCTACACTCAACCAACTAAATCTACAAAATAACCAGCTTTGTCCACTCTGATTTTGACAAATTCTTCTGTATCTGGGTTATCAGCTGACCAGTCAGGGAAGAACAGCTGCAGTCACCACTTCAGTTCAGAAAGCTTGATACCATTTACACAACACCTTTATAACCAAGTGAAGGAAATGTGACTTAACACAGTTTAAGTCATGTACTTAGGTTCTGAATAGGCTGGAAGCTTGCTTACACACCCAAGATATTACACTGAACTGTGATGTGTATGACCTAAGGGCATACAGAGGGAGTACTGAGTGGGGAAGAAAAAGATTGTTAAATACCTTTTCCTCCAAGGTGCAGTTTAATACATTAAAGTTTGACACTGGTTTTATGGGATGATCTAAACAAGAATTCAGAAGTAGTACCAAGGCCTTGCAAACAGGTCTGTCTTTGCAAGGCTGTGTTAAGGGCATCACCTCTGTTAATTTGTGGTACCTGTGACACCTGGGAGGTCTCAGCTGCAGCACTGGGCATGCACCTTCAAAGGAAGCTGCCCCAGCCAGAGAGACCAGGGCAGCACAGCAAGAGCCCACTGCAGACCTCGAAGATGCTGCCACAGACACCTAAGGATAAAAATCTACACAACTTAGCTTGATGGTAAAAGGAAAAATCACTTCCAGCAGACAGGAGGGCAGCTGTTCTAATGGCATAACAGCTATGCTTATATTACAGAATTATTTATGTGATTATCTCTCATCTTGCCAGTGAATCTTACCATCCTTTTGTTCCTTATTAGATCACTTCCCAGAAAAGTTAAAACAGTGATGTTGAGGTCCCCTCTGAATCTACTGCATGTTTTACTTCTAGCTTTTTTTAACAGTTTTAACATCTGCTTTCTTGTCCTGTGACAGATGTGCAGATCAAGGTGTACAGACAAGGTAATTCTGTTCTGAGGGTTCACGCCACAAACATTTCACAGTACATCACATGCACAGACACCGTAAAAAATTTCCACAGCAGCCAAAGTTTGCTAGTTTCCATAAAGAGTTGATCTGCAGCTTGATTTATTTTAAAAACTTATTTTTCACTTATAAAAATAATATTTACGCTAGACTTACAGTACACAAAAAACCAACCAATACCTATTTTATAAAATGGTTTAATGA